>QLOK01042136.1:5422-20521 GCA_003313805.1 Tricholoma flavovirens
AAGTTGAAGCCAAGTCTTGTTTGTCCCCCTTCGGAAAACCCATGCATTTTCTGATTCCTCCCTCACAATAAGCACAACCTTAACATTTATATACTAAGTTACCACTATTGTACATTATTTGAAGACTACAGAAGGTAGCGCACATACAGGCACATACACAATTATTAATCAGTGATGCATGAGAATTATTTATCTCACAGTCACTACATAATAATTAATAGTTGAATGGAATTGACCATAACTGGGTGCAATAAATAGGGAAAAATAAGGAAAATTATAGTAATAACCAGATTTCATAATATTACCCCCTTTTTATTCCTTGACTTCCAGGCAAGAGATTATGTCATAATCTGGTATGGTAAAATTTTGATATGGTCAGAATTTTAATTGTTTGTACTGCATTCCCCCAATCCTTTGTGGTGCTTCAGGATATTTATTGTAGAAATCATGTATGGCTTCTTGCACATTTTGACAATTATCCTCTGTCTCCCAAGAATTATTTTCATCTGTATAGCCTTCCCATTTTACCAAGAATTCCAATTTGTTATGTTGTAAGTGTGAATCCAGAATGTCTTCCACTATATACTCTGGTTCATCTTCAACTTCAATGGGTGGTTGTGGAGTTATTTGTTGTCCCAGTATGGTCAGTGGTTATAAGGTCATAAGCAGGAAATGTTAATTAGCACATCAATTTTAAATGATGATGGCAATTTAAGTTCTACCACATTAGGTGAGATAATTTTAGAAATCAGGTAGGGACCAACATGCTTCTCCATCAATTTCCTAGATGGTTGTGACATGTGTAAATCCTTGGTGCTAAGCCAGACTTTATCACCAACTTGGTACTTGGGTGCCTCAGCATGTGAACAATCTGCATAATGCTTCATATCATCATGTGCTTTATGTAAGGCCACCTCTGCCTCTGTTTGCACCTTCTTCATTTGCTGTACAAAATCTTCCACAGCTTGTAGCTTCACATTCCTTCTTGGATCAAATCCCATACGAGGGTTATACCCATGATTAGCATAAAAGGGTGACACCTGAGTAGATGATTAGAATTTATTGTTGTATGAGAATTTGGCAATTGCCAGCCACTCCATCCAATCAACTTGTCAATAATCAACAAACATCCTCATAAAGTGCTCCAACTCCTGGTTGATTCTCTCTGTCTGTCCATCTGTTTGGGGATGATATGCCATAGATAGTTTGGTTTCTATTCCCAGGATTTTATTAAGCTCCTTCATGAATGCGGTGGCAAATTGTGATCTGTGATCAGAAATTACAGTGTTAGGTAATCCATGTAACTTCAGTCACACACTACAAAAATAGTGTCATAACCCTGTGCTTCAGGAAGACCTGTTACGAAGTCTACAGATATGTTAATCCATGGTCCTGTAGGGATAGGGTTTGGCATTAATTTCCCTGCTGGCTTTTCTGGATAGGATTTTCTTCTCTGGCATGTATCACATCCATCCACATAGCACAGTACAAATTTAGAAATTCCCAGCCACCAATAATTCCTCATCACTAGCTCTGGAAGGATGCTGGGTTTGGCAACCTACACTGGACTTAAGGTGGACTAGAAAGACAGGATCAAGTTATCTTCAATGCATGGAAGTGGGAACCATAAGCTACAGTAAATGGCTGGATGATAAACTACTGTACCTTCGTTGCACAGAAGTGGGAATGAAGGCTAGGAAAAAATATGATGTATATAATATATCAGAAAAGATGGCCTGTCAGCAAGAGGCCGCATCAAGCATAGTTACTGAATAACTTATAAGTAGGCACTGCATCAGTGGAGCAATATCAGCACTGATGTGCATGCATGCAAAGTGTGGAGTTGTTGTCATCATTAGTGGTAAGTGTTGAGGGAGGTCACATGACTTTGTGACCACAGGCAGGCACAGGTAAGTATCAGAAAGGTTTGTGGCACCTATCTTTCATGTGTTATTGTTGAGAAATGGGTGAGTGTCATTGTTGTTGTATAGACATGTGCGAGTGCAGGTGAGTGCAGGCGACCACAGGTGAAGGCATCAGTGATGTGTTATGTCAGCATTTTGATGGTGGGTGACTGCAGGCAAGTGTCAGCGAGTGTATGCAGGTCTCAGTGTTGGTAGATGTCATGAGTCTGTTGGGGCAGACTTACACTCCTCCCCACTTGAAAAAATTGTGTGGGTCTTAGACCTCCATCCCATGTTCATCTTCCCACCAATCAAGGGCATCTGTATCAGCCATTTCTGAGCCAGGGTGCCACTTGTCATGTTCCTTCCCATATCCTTCATAATGGACAAGGTATTGTACACCCCTGCTGCATCAGCATGCATCCACAATTTTGTCAATGTATGTACCACTCCTCTGTGCTGTCTTCACATTATTTTCCTTTTTGGGGAGAGGATAATGTCAGAGGCCAAGCTGCTCACAGAGCTCAAGGTTAATCACTGTGGAAGGGGAACCAATGTCCATTAGTGGATGGGTTTGTACAGGAAATTCAGTGATGAGGGGGCTAGTGACATATAATGTAGGATAGAGGTGTGATATGGAGAAGGGGACTTCAGCAGGGGGAGGGACACATGACTTGGTCTCATTGTCTTATTCTCCTCTTCCAGTGCAGATCTTGCTGGTGCTGTGAGGGTTGCATATGTTTCAGCATCAGGCCAGGTGTTGTCAGCCTTCATTGGGCAGTTGGCATTTTTATGGCCAGCATTGAATTTGTGGCATCATGTGCAGCTGGCATCTTTGTCGAGGAGGGCTCATTCCTCAAGTGTGAGAGCCAGTAGGTGTTTCTTCTCAGTCTGTCTTGTTTTGTTGGGACTGGTAGCAGAGGCACTTCCCTTCACTGGTGGATCAGTGAGTTGAGAGAGTAAGTCCTTCTTGCTGCAGTGGGTGGCACACACGGTGGTGGAGGCATTGATTAGTTTTGAGTGAGAATTATCAGCCTGCATCTGGTCATCATGTTCTTTGACCTCAATAGCCCAGGGGGCAAGATCAATGGCCAGAACAGGTTTGAGACTGATGTTGAGTCTCAGATCAGGGTGGAGGTTGGATTGGAGCTGGGTTTTAAGTTTGGCCTTGGTGAGGGCCTTGGCTGGTGTGGAGGTGGCAAGGATGGCATTCAGGTTCTCAAGTTCAATTTTCCAATCTATAAAGACTTGATTGCCTTGGGATGAAGAGAGGATGGTTTCAAGAATGTCATGTGACCAGTTTTTTTCAAGGACCAGTTGGGCAAGCTCCGAGAGGTAGGCATCCAGAGAGAGAGCATCAATCCTGGTTTGATCAGCTTGGTACCATGCAATGAGTCATGGTTCAAACATGCCCTCAGTGACATAACTGACAATTTCAGTGTCAGTCTTCCTGTTGTGTGTCTTGTAGCACTTGCATGCGAGGATCCAAGATTGCATGATGGGTGGTGTGATTTTGCCAGTGGTGAGCATAGGGCATTCCTTCATCTTGGTGACCTTCACTTCAGCAAGGGATTGTGTGGAGGGTGACATTTTGGTTTGGGCAGTAGGTGGTGTGACCTGGTGGTTGTGATGGTGGATGGTGGTGGTAGGTGTACTTTCATTGGTGGACAAGTCAGTATCAGTGGTTGGTGGTGACGGTGGCAGTGATGGGTGGAAATCCCAGTGCTTTTGTCATGTGGTTGGTAGTGTCTCTAATTCAGCTGGTTGGCCAGAATCCTGCAATTTTCTTCTTGCTCCTGGTGAGGAGTGGGATGGAGGTGGAAGGTTGCCAAGACAGGGTTGGTTCAGTAGGTGAAGAAAGTTGTCAGTGTCAAAAAAAAAGTGGAAGGATGCTGGGTTTGGCAACCTACACTGGACTTAAGGTGGACTAGAAAGACAGGATCAAGTTATCTTCATAAGCTACAGTAAATGGGGGGATGATAAACTACTATACCTTTGTTGCATGGAAGTGGGAATGAAGGCTAGGAAACAACAAGATGTACATAATATATCAGAAAAGACGGCCTGTCAGCAAGAGGCCACATCAAGTGTAGTTACTGAATAAGTAGGCACTGCATCAGTGGAGCAATATTGGCACTGATGTGCATGCGTGCAAAGTGTGGAGTCATCATCATCATCAGTGGTAAGTGTTGAGGGAGGTCACATGACTGTGTGACTGCAGGCGACCACAGGTGGGCACAGGTAAGTATCAGAAAGGTTCATGGCACATATCTTTCATGTGTTGTTGAGAAATGGGTGAGTGTTGTTGTTGTTGTATAGATATGTGTGAGTGCAGGTGAGGGCATCAGTGATGTGTTATGTCAGCATTTGATGGCGGGTGACCGCAGGTGAGTGTTGGCGAGTGTATGCAAGTCTCAGTGTTGGTAGATGTTGTGAGTCTGTGTTGGGGCAGACTTACAAGCTCCAAGGTTTTCCATCTGCCTGGATGACTCAAAATAGAAGTATTATGATGTAATTGAGTAATGTCCTTTTGCAGCTCTGGATCCTTTGGTACATATACCTTGCCTCTGAATAATATTAATCCTTGTTCTTCAGCCTATTCTTCTCCTTTAATAGTCTTCTTCTTCTCTCCTTTCATTTCTTTCACAGCCTTTACTACTTCTTCATCCATATCAGTACAATCACAAATTCTAGCCAACATGTTCTTCTCTGATCCATCTATTAATAGATTACCCTGGTGCAATGTGCATATATGAAAATATTCTGGTTTCAACAATGTAGTGTCCTTGTTCAGCACCTTCAGTGTATTTCACCCATTACAAATGGACCAACTAATGGTGGCTTTAAGCTGTTTTTAATGGTCCAGCTGATGTGGGCCCACAGATAATAATAGACCAAGTAAATGAGTGGGCTCACCTGGTAGGTGTAAGTTCATGTAAATAGGATGGGCTCATGGGTGATATGAGTATGGCTATAGATCATCTGTTATATGTGGGCCCAGGGGTCATTCAACAAACAAGTGATCATGGATAATGGATCAGCCCATGTGATATACGAGTATGGTAGGAGACCATCTATAATGGATGGGCCCATGGGTCCTGCCAATACTGCAATAGACTGTACAATGGATGGGCCCATGGGTCATGGCAATACTGCAATAGACTGTATAGTGGATGGGCCCATGGGCCATGTCAATACTACTATTGACTATAATGGACAGGCCCATGCATTGCATCAAAAGGTAACTAATTGAACAAATTCATTCTTCATGCTTGGAAACCTAGTTGGAAACCTTCATTTGTCAGGCACGGATCAGTGGTCAAGGTCAGAATCCCTGTGTCACCTTGTGACACATTGGAGAGGAAGGAAACAACATTCTTCATGCTTCCTTTTTATCAAAATCCCTCTGAAACATCAGAAGAATCACATTTTAGAAAAATGACCACAGGAGTTCATTTACCCACACAAGTTCAGGCTCACACTTGTCAATGTGGGTTTCATGATATCGAGACCTGGATGCACATCACTGTAAAGGACTGACCCCTATGTCAGAATATTGTGGGTTGGTTTTACTAATAGTGATGGAGCTTACGGTGAGTAGGGCAGGTGATCAGACAGTTGAGGTTTGCACAGAAGTCCTTCATTGCTTGGTCTATGGCTCCAAATATATCTGTGGAAGCATTTGATAGGAATGATGTTGATGTGACCAAAGCTCCTCATGCCTGTGCTATGACAATGGGCAACACTGCCAATGAACTAGTTGGTGCAATTTCTGGAAATGTATGCCTTCAAACTATTTCACTTCCCAGGGTTTGATGAAATGAGACTCATGATGATGGCCCTGGACAGGCAGGATTTGGTGGCAAGGGTGTAAATGCAAGCCCCTGGCAAAACAGTTGAGGTTGAAATCTAAAGTTCTGCTGAAAGCATGTGACACACTTGATTGCCCTTGCTGTTCAATGGGGAGGGAGTGTGATCCAGATTTGTGTATTAAATGCAATGCCAGGTAGGTACTAGGCCTAGTATGCCATTTTTCTTTTTATTCATTTTGCACAGGTTTTCAGAGGTAAAAAACTGGTTTAAGCTTGTTCAATAAAGACTCGATGATATTGTAGGTTCCTTTATGATGGCATGGTGGGACACTAAGAATGTGAGTCAGCAATTACTGGCATGAAGTAGCAGGTGGAAAGAGGGACAGATGGTGTAAATTCCAGTTGATCATCATTCCTGTCAGCAATGTTGTTACAGTTTTCCTAGATGGATCGGGCAATACCCCCGCTGTGACAGACGGACTGGACTTCACTCTTTCTTATTCAATCTTGCTTACCATCGCTGCGGATATTTACCCTACTTCTTCTTTTCCTTCTCTACATCTCCTCCCCGACCTTTCTCCTACTTCTTCTTCTATTGATACCTTTATTGTCTTTCTTCATTGATTCCATCCATCTTCTCCGATTGGTAGATAAGGACTACTCTCTACTGTATATAAGACGTATTACTTAGAGGTCTCGCTCTTCAGCTTGACCTGAGCAATCAACGTTCTTAAACTCTATGAGTTCGACCACTCTTAAACCACTCAGAAAGCCTCTGAGTTGGTGCAGCTGATCACATTACTGAGAAAGCCTCCAGTAAGCAGAACGAACCCTTGAACCTCTGATCAACTATATCAGTAGGAAGCGCTTGGACTTAGAGTTGGGACAATTGTCTTAACAAAAGGTCAAGCTGATACTAAACGCCCTCTTACCTCAAGAGTAGGCAACCACGTCTCGAAGACAGCAGTCCGCTGATCGACCACCAAGAGGAGCGACCACCACAGACAGACTTTGGTATAGCTACCTAGGAAAACAGACTAGATTTTCAGAAACTCAGAGAAAGTGGTTCATGAAGTCAGAACCAGGACAACCAGGAATATTCCTGACAGAAACAGATTTCCCAGCTGAAGAAGAAGAAGGACCAACAGAGATCAAACAAGAAACCCCAGAACCACCGAAACTTACTTTCCTTGACGATGACAGCGACCTATACACCGACATGGCAAGCAGGGAAATTAAAATCAGAGCACCATCAGATTTCACTGGAGATCGGACCAAGACAACAAAATTCCTCCAAGAAGTTTCTCTCTTCCTCCGGGTGAACGAGGCGATCTATGACACCGACGAGAAACGGATCATTTTTGCTCTCTCATTTATGAATGGGGGAACGGCATCAGCATGGGCTTTAGAACGAGGGAATAGAACGAATTTGGGAACTTGGGAAGGATTTGCGGCAGAAGTAAAAGAAGCTTTCTCCCCTATAGATGATGCAGGATCGGCCCGAACAGAGATGAAAACCCTGAAGCAGGGCGATGACCTGGAAGATTATATCAGCCAATTCCTCATTTTGAAGGGAAGATCTGGACTCACCGAAGACACCACGCTTATTGAATATTTCATGGACGGATTGAAACCAGCCTTACTCGACAAGATCTTCACCATGGAAAACATTCCAACCACCTTAGATGGGATGATCAAAGCCGCATCAAAGTATGATGGGAACTGGAGAAGAGCAAAGGCCATTGCAGGAAAAGCACGAGAGACCCACAAAAAGAAAACAACTGTGCCCCCAAAGATTATGAAACCAACGCTGGAGATAAACTGACTATCCCAGCAAGAACGAACTGAACATATGCAGAAGGGGCTCTGTTTCATATGCCACAGCCCGGGCCATAGAGCCGCCGATCACAAGCGTGGGAGCTTCCCACCATCAGATCAGCTGATGAACAACCGTGAATACCGACGACCCGAACAAACGAATTGCCTCTTCAAAAGAAGAGGGACCGAAGCTTATGCAAACATCAAAGCCATTCTAGGAGAACTAGACGAAGAAGAGAAAGGGAAAACCCTCACACTCATGGAGGAAGCTGGTTTTTAAAAGGGCGGCCTGAACCAACACCAGGTACTGCCGAACTCTCAGTCTGCTCTGTATTGCTAGCTACTCTAGACAGTCAATCCATGCATTTGCCTATCAGAGTAGGAACAGACGAAGGAAAAGACGTTGACACAGAAGCCCTCCTTGATTGTGGTGCAGGAGGAGTATTTATGGACCACTGATTCGCCAAAATGCACAAAATAAAGCTACATGAGCTAGCTAAACCAGTCTCAGTACGAAATGTAGATGGAACTCCAAACAAGAAAGGAACCATTACCTGGTGCACCAAGGAAGAAATGACGATCCACGGAAGAAAAGAGAAGCTAACCTTTTTAATCACCAGATTAGGAAGCGAATCAATAATATTGGGACTACCATGGCTACGAAGGGTAAACCCTATGATTGACTGGAAGAAAGGCACCTTTGAATTCAGAGAGGACCACCACCTCGCCCAGATACGAAGAATTGTCAAAAAAACTAGGAAAAACCACGGCATACTCGGAAGAAAAAGGACACCGAAACCAACCATCGAGGAGATCCCAGATAAGGATAGGCCCACTAACATATTTCATATAGTTGAAGGACCGCAAAAATACGACTTAGGGGACCCAATGACCGGAGAATTCACTGAAGAAGGACAAACCGCGACCATGGAGAGAAATGATCTATGGATCAAGGCAAAAACATCGGTATCTCAGCATTTAACTCACGGCACGAAACAAGAGGAAGACAAACCCCTCGAACAACTTCTACCCCCGGAATTCTTGCATTGGAAAAAGGTATTTGAACAGACGGCATCAGAGCAATTCCTGGATCTGAGACCTTGGGACCACACGATTGACCTCAAACCAGACTTTGTACCGAAAGACTGTAAAGTATATCCTCTTTCACTCACTGAACAACAGAAACTGGATGAATTCATCAATGACAACCTGTGGAAAGGATATATCCGACCTTCAAAATCCCCAATGGCATCTCCCTTCTTCTTTGTGGCAAAGAAAGACTCTGAAGCACTTTGACCCTGTCAAGATTACCGCTACCTGAACAAAGGAACTGTGAAGAACACTTATCCGCTTCCTTTAGTAGGGGACTTAATGGACAAATTACAAGGCGCAGAATGGTTCACGAAAATGGATGTCCGCTGGGGATATCATAATGTTGGGATAAAAGATGGCAATCAATGGAAAGCCGCATTCAAAACCAACAGAGGATTATTTGAACCGATGGTAATGTTCTTCGGATTATGCAACTCACCTCCCACCTTCCAGGCGATGATGAATGACATCTTCAAGGACATGTTGCACGAAGGATGGGTGATCATTTACATGGACAATATCCTCATCTTTTCCAAAGGGAAACACGAACACAGGATCAGGACAGAACGAGTCCTACAACGACTTCAAGAACATGACTTATACCTCAAAGTGGAAAAGTGTAAATTTGGAGTACAAAAGGTAGAATTCCTGGGGATGATCATCGAACCAAACAAAATCTCCATGGACCCGATGAAACTGGCTGGAATAAAAGAATGGCCCAAGCCGACTAACATTAAAGCGGTGAGATCCTTCTTGGGCTTCAGAAACTTCTACAGGAAATTCATCGGGCATTTTGCTGACCTGGTGAAACCACTCAACGAACTGACAAAGAAGACTAAGCGGTTCGAATGGACTACAGAATGCCAGCTAGCATTCGACGCCCTCAAAAGAAAGTTCGCCAAAACTCCGGTATTGCTAATGCCCGACCCCACCAAACCTTTCACAATAGAATCAGACGCTTCAAAATGGGCGACAGGAGTGGTCCTCCAACAAAGAGATATTAATGGGGATTGGCACCCCTGCAGATACATTTCTCACTTGTTTACCCCAACAGAAAGGAACTATGAGATCTATGACAGAGAACTGTTAGCAATCATTCGATCACTGGAAACATGGAGGCATTACCTACTCAGCTCAGAACACCCGACAACTATCTATCCGACCACAAGAACCTCATGTACTTTAGGACAGCACAGAAACTCAACAGGAGACAGGCCCGATGGAGCCTGTTCCTCTCTGAATTTAACCTCCAACTAGTTCACATCCCAGGATCACAAATGGTACAAAGTGATGCTTTATCCTGAAGAGAAGATCATGTTCCCGAGAATGACACCAATAATGAAGATGCCACCCTCCTACCAGACAACTTGTTTGTTAACTTCATCGACACGACAATACACGACCTCTTTGCCATGCGGATCATGAAAGAAGACTTAGTACAAGACACAATAAAAGCCCTCAAAGAAAAAGGGACCGTGCCGATCAAATCATCCTTGCAAGACTGGAAGGTAGAAAACAGCTTACTTTTCTTTAACGACAGATGTTACGTACCAAGCGACGACAACCTCCGCAGACAATTGGTAGAAAAATACCATGACTCCCTACCTGGAGGACACCCTGGACAATGGCAAACTACGGAACTGCTGCGAAGAGACTACTGGTGGCCCGGAATGGTCACTTTTATCAAGAACTATGTAAAAGGATGTGCAACTTGTCAACAAATGAAAGTCAATACACACCCGATGACACCACCCCTATCTCCCATCAAATCTGATGTGATGCACCCGTTCGCCCTCATGACCACTGATTTCATCACCGATCTACCTGAAGCCGATGGTTTTGATGCATTAATGGTCGTGGTAGACCATGGTCTTACTAAGGGGGTAATTCTAATTCCTTGCAACAAAACTGTTGACACTATAGGAGCCGCCACCCTTTATTTGGATTACATGTATAAAAGATTTGGCCTCCCAGATAAGCTAATCTCCGACAGAGACCCGAGATTCGCCTCCCAATTATTCCAAGAACTCGAACAAATCCTCGGGATCAAACTAGCCATGAGCACCGCCTATCATCCTCAGACGGACGGAGAAACTGAACGGGTAAACCAAGAAATCGAAGTCTACCTACAAATGTTTTGCTCTAATAACCCCGAAGATTGGAAACGCCTCCTACCCACAGCAGAATTCGCACACAACCAGAGAATGCACTCAGTACAGAAGAATTCCCTGTTCTACCTCATGATGGGATACGAACCAAAGGCAATCCCTCTCCCCTATACGAAGACTAACATATCAGAATTAGAAAAAAGGATCGTTCTTCTCCAAAGAGCACAAGACGAAGCACTGGCAACTCACAAGCTCGCCAGACAAATGGTCTCGGAACAAGTTCACCGAAACTTCTCCCCATTCAAACCAGGACAAAAGGTATGGCTCGAAGCAAAGAATCTAAAGACCCCTTACTCCTCTAGGAAACTGGCCCCGAAACGTCAAGGGCCATTTACAATAAAAGAAGTCCTCAACCCGTTGAACTACCAACTAGACCTCCTGAAGCAATGGAAAATACACCCAGTCTTCCATGCCACTCTCCTTACCCCATTCCACGAAACTGATACCCACGGACCAAGTTTCTCAGAACCTCCACCAGACCTTGTTGAAGGAGAAAAAGAATACGAAGTGGAAGCAATAGTCGCGCATAGAAAGAAGGCACGAGGATACCACTACCTGATAAAGTGGAAAGGATACCCAACTTCGGAAAATTCCTGGGAACTGGAACGCAACCTGACTCATACAAAAGAACTGCTAACCGACTATAAAAAGAAGAAACAACTCTGACAAAAAAAAAAAAATAATAACAAAAAGAAAAGAAAAGAAAGAAAGTCACAAACCATCATCGCCGATATGCCTCTCCCCGTCGCTCTCCACATCCTCCCCAGCTACCTTTTCCTCTCCAACCAGGACAATCAACCAGCTATCCGATGGGCCCTCCTCCAACACCCTAATCTCACCCCCTTGTACAATGCCTGGTCTCTCAATCAACATATCATCGCCAACGCTCAGGCGCAAGAATGCGCCCTCCTCTCCTCCCTTATTGATGCAGGAATCCTGCCCGCAATCGCACCCCTTCTCCCTCCTCCTAACAACCGACCCTCACCTGGCCTCATCCCCAACAAACCTGCTCAGAAAAAGGACAAAGGAAAAAGAGGACCCTATTGTTATATTTGCAGACAGAAAGGACACTTTCTGGCCTACTGTACTCATAACGTTTGCACCCATTGCAAAAAGAACGCCCCGGGACACCCCTCTATCCACTGCCCCACCCTCGAACCAATGATACAAGATGACAACTACTCCAACACCTTCGACGATGCCGCTTGGGCAAACATCACTGGAGAACCAATCGGAGATTATTAAACCCAAACAAAACCAAACTTAGTAGATTTTCTTTATATACCCTCTTTCCATTTCATTGACTCTTTATTCGTTGCTCTTTTTAAACATCCTCTTCCCCTTTCCATAAAACATGTCCGCCACCACAATCTGTGAAATGACCACCACTTGCACCCTCTCGTCATTGCACGAAAACTTCTGGCCCGTAAAACCCATTCTCGTCACGTTTGCCATCACGCTGACCCTGGTTGTGATCTTCTTCGTCCTCCTACAAATCTCCCACTGGCAAAGATGTCAGTTCCCAAGGACATCACCTCATACATATCCAAATACAACCAGCACCGTCCGTTTCAACCACGATACCGAGAACAAAGAACTAGAACTAGATGACCTCCAACCACCTCCTCCAATCGCCGCACCCACTGGCCTAGCCATCCCACCCCTAGCCAGAACGAGACAAGTAACATTCGAATGACAAGGTACACCCTTGAGAGTCGAAATCCCCTCCTCTCCACCTCCGCCCGAAAACCCCCTTCCATTTAATGAGACTTCGCCAATCTCTCCAATTTCTACACCCACTTCATCGCATGCGCATCCTACTGCATCTACATCGCCAGGTACGGATTCGATCATCCCCTCATGACACCCATCTTGGGGATCAGGCAAGTCTAGATTTTGATAGAAGGAAATTGGTGATTTCCAATATAAAAATGGGGTAATGTTACAGTTTTCCTAGATGGATCGGGCAATACCCCCACTGTGACAGACGGACTGGACTTCACTCTTTCTTATTCAATCTTGCTTACCATCGCTGCGGATATTTACCCTACTTCTTCTTTTCCTTCTCTACATCTCCTCCCTGACCTTTCTCCTACTTCTTCTTCTATTGATACCTTTATTGTCTTTCTTCATTGATTCCATCTGTCTTCTCCGATTGGTAGATAAGGACTACTCTCTACTGTATATAAGACGTATTACTTAGAGGTCTCGCTCTTCAGCTTGACCTGAGCAATCAACGTTCTTAAACTCTACAAGTTCGACCGCTCTTAAACCACTCAGAAAGCCTCTGAGTTGGTGCAGCTGATCGCGTTACTGAGAAAGCCTCCAGTAAGCAGAACGAACCCTTGAACCTCTGATCGACTATATCAGTAGGAAGCGCTTGGACTTAGAGTTGGGACAATTGTCTTAACAAATGTCAACTAAATACAGTCATTGGCTATTACTCCATACTATAAATTATGATTGGCATGAACAAACCAAATTGTGGAGGGATAGATGGAAGCTTGACATCATTGTATAACTTGGCATGAATCTTCTTGTCTGGAAGCAGATGGCAACAGTATAGGAACACCTGTGAAAAGCAGCATATAAATAAATAAACCCATGCAAAGTGAGACTGCTTGATTATCACTTTAACCTCACCTCGTAACATTTCTTCCTACATATGACAGCCAAGTAACATGGGCTCTCATCAGGTATGAACTTGAGTATGCTTGCGAGCCAGTCAATATCATTGCTGTCTCCCCAATATATGTTATCCTAGCAAATATCCATGAAATAAGAACGACAGTGTGTAGAATAGATGGAAATTCACCATGTACCCCTTGTCTCTGTATAATCTAAAGCAGTGATCTCCACATGGCTTGGGCTTGCACCATGAGTCAGAGTCTGAGTGTGCACTTGACTCTCCCTCATATCACAGAATAACATGGTATCATTGGAAATACAAATCAATACTTTGTTAATGATAAGAAAACCTTGGACACTGTTGTCCAATCTGCTGATCTCACCCTCATCCTCTCATGAACATTATCCCTCATATACTGGGCAATACATACCCGATCCCCATTAATCTCTGATGTTCCATGTCAGACTAGCTTTCCCAACAGGAAAACCATTATTCCTGAAGTGTAGTCCAGCTCCAATCCAATGTTCTTGAGTTTCAACCTAGCGCCAGGTTCATACTCCCTGATGGTCATTAAACAGTCATACCAAGGCCCTTGTGAATTGTTGTCCTGATGCAAGGGGGTGGTGCAATCGCTAATCAAACCATATCTGGAGAATGGTGTTGTCCAGAGCCATAAAACCTTTAGGACATCCTCACCATCTTTTACCATCTCTGGATTGTTTGCAACCTTCTTCAATACTTCCCACCCAATCTCATACAACTCTGGATGAATGATGCTGAGCATGGCACCCATCAGTGTGAATGATTCTGAAGTTTCTTCCAACCATCCAAGTGTCAACAAGTTCTCTGATCTCAGCTTTAAGGTCTTGGAAATCTCAGCCTTGTATTGAGATGTCTACAATAATCAGAAGATAGAAATAATGGTGCTGAACTATGAAAACCTTCATCTTATGTTGTGTCCTTGCTGAAACCAAGCTGGCAAGAAATTTATATTGCCAGGATACAGCTGACATTCTCCTGGCAGTTTATAATTCTGAGGATCTGAATGCCAGTGCATGCTAGTCAAATTTGGAGCAACTGATCTTCTGAGGGAGTCATCCATCTTCAGTGCAGCCACCCAAAGAATTCTCTACAAGCAATATGCCATATGAATGAATGAAGGAGTGTATTATATGGACAAATTCTGCTCACCTGTCTTTCAGTGCTCAGGGCATAAGGCAGGAACCAAACTACAATCTGTTTGTGCATTTCTATGACAATGCTCAGCTTGGTAAGTAGCATGTGTCCATCAGAATCGCCTTCAACAATCCAGGATGCCTCCTGAGAATCATTTTGACCAGTAGGTTTCTTCAGTAACTTCATGTCATATCCTTGAGCATCCAAATCCTTTAATTCCACTGAAGTCATTTGGCAGGAAGTATACTTGAAATGACCAAATCTAAATATTACCTCTGGTACAATACAGTAGCTTACAAAACTGTTACAATGTTTTGCATATTTGTATAGATCAGTCTGTAAAATAGGAAATAAAATTTCAGAATTCTTAAAAAATACTATGGAGCATACATCAATATCACAAGAGGTTGCCTGAAAGGTCTCAGGGTCATGTGACATCATTTCATAAGTTAAATAAACCATTTAATTCAGTCACTCATTGTAACAGTTTTGTTGCACTG
>QLOK01042137.1:576-39603 GCA_003313805.1 Tricholoma flavovirens
TTCGGTCCATTTTGATCATTCTTCTGCCAAACAACCAAAAATGATCCAAAAATGAAGCTGAAAATGAGCTGAAAATGGCCCGAAAATGGCTACTGTGAACAACCCTAATGCACTGAAGCACCACATATGATCACCCATCCTGTATGTCATTGTTGAATGATTGTAGATATGTTGAGTAGCAATGAAATTCTGATGAAGTAAATGATTGGAGTTATGGCAAAAAGAAGAACAATTAGAGTAAGGAAATGTAAAAAAAAGGTGGCACATTGGCCCATACCATCATGGAAAGAAAAACGAGGAGACAAGTGACACTCATGTGTACACAGAAGCCCATGAAACCGACAAAAAGGGACATGAAAATGGTAAGACTGGAATGGCTTAGTACTTTATCCTGGAAATGATGCTCAGTGTGTTCATGAAACAAGGCCATGACTCGGAGCACATACCTTAAAATTATTAGCCCAAAGATCTCCAAACCATGCCAGGTAGGTATCAGTTGCGAAATAACTGGTGATTGCAATGAAAATCATGCAAGCATTGGCAACATAACTGGCATGATTAGGGAAAATGCCACCATCAGGAGAAAGTATAAGAAAAGGACACATTAACCTGAATAATTCTGTTAGCATGATCTATGGATGCTCTCAAAGAGAAATACAAACTGGAGAAGGAGAATGAGCTATAAAATGTGTTAGAAGTGAGGAACATTGAAGAATGGATAGCTAACTTGTTTCTGATGATGGCAGCATTTGTCACAGAGAACATTGAGTGCATCAGCTATTTCTTGATCTGTTCCCACTGTTTTGAGTGTTTGGTATGGCATCAATAAGTTAAGAAAAGCTTCAAAATAGTGTCTTGCACTGGAGAGAGAGTTGGACTGCATGAGGGAAATGCAGAAGAACGATGTAACAGACAGTAAACAAACAAAACAAGACAGCTATATGCTACTCACTTGAAGCATTTCCTGCACTTGTTCATCGTTCACTGTCATTCCTCACCAGTCATTTGCTATCGCTCTTCGCCTGTTGTTCACCATCATTCCTTGTCCATCATTCACCACCATTCCTCATCCATCATTCGCCACCATTGATTTCCCACCATTCCTCACCCATCATTTGCATCATTCTGGGCTCATCATTTGCATTCATTCCTCCCCTGTCATTCATGGTCATTCCTCACCCTTCATTCACCATGCCTTGCCTATCAGTTGCCATCATTCCTTACCCGTTGTTTGCCATTGTTCCTTGCCCATTGTTTGCCTTTGTCACTTGTCATTGTTGCTCACCTGTGGTCAACCTCTCTGAATGCAAATCAGTTGCGAAATATTTCTCACTTGTGCATGTTCATCCTGACATGAACTTTGTTGCATTAATTTCATAAACATATTTTATTCAGGTGTGTGCCAGTACTAGCAATCCGGTTCGGTCAATAACAGCCCACTTGCCATGGTCCCAAATGTGCCCAACCACACATTTGACCCAGTTGAGATCAACTAGTTCAACCAGTCCTAATTCTTCATAGAAATTAATCCTACAGCGGTTGGTGGCAGGCTCAGTAATTTTGGCTTGTTTAATAGCCACATAGATGAATGAATCAGCTGTAATCCTATGGTTGGGTGAGGCAGGCATGTTAATGATGAGAAAGCAAAGGATTTACCCAAAGAAATCTCACAACTCAAACTCGGGTGCCTGTCACGTTTGATGAGCAAATTTATCAACTTCAAGTTGATACTGAAGCAGATACAACATCAGGAAATCAAAAGGATGCCGATATAACCAGCTAAAGTTTGTAAGCATCAAACAGACTGATACACCATGATCTGAAAATATAATCAAAAACAATTGAATACCAGAATTTTGCAAGAATTCTGGGACTTTGCCATGCCTTAAAGGGATTCCATTGATTGCAGGCTTCCCAACCTTTGAAATGAATATGCACAGCCACAACCCCATGAGCTGAACAAAATGCAAAAACCCATTAATGAGTAGGGTCCAAGTTCTCTTATTGGTGTGAGGCAACACAAAATGAGTGACCATAAATTGAGTAGAATATTAAAATTGAGTTAATTACAAACTAGTTCCTCAAATAGAGTGGAGTTGTACTGAAGTGGCTAGGAAAGGAATGTGGTTTTTCATTCTCAGGCTTTCCTAAAGATAATCATTTATAAAGCCTTAGCACTCCTGTCAGTCTGACAGATGTTGTAATGGGTTGTCAGTCTGGAAACCCACTCTATGTACATATGTATATCTAGCATTATAAAGTGGTCTGTCAGAATTGGAGTTATTATGCTTTTTACACTTTTGTTATGACCTTATAAGGCTTTCTCAGAATATCTTGATGAAGTTAGTATATGTTAGTCTAACAATTTATTGACATACCCAGACAAATGACATGTCTCGACTGTCAGATTTGAGGGGAATAAGCTCACAAGCATGCATAGTATCCCCACCCTCAAGTTGGCAAGCTTGACCATATTGAATGATTCGAGTGTCCTTGGGTATGAGCTTGCGAATGATAGATGTGGGCATGTTGAAGCAAGTGGCTAGGGTGGCTGTAAGTGTCTTCCACAAAGAGATGGGGAGGATTGTTGCAGATTGCCTTGGCAGTGTAAGTACAATTAATGGATCTTGGCACATAAAAATGAGCATCTGTGTTCATGGAAATTGCAAATAACATATGTAGATGAAGCTTGATGTCCTGGTCATGAGATACAAGTGGTTGGCAACAAAGTTCTTCATGCAAATTATAAAGTAGTGTGACTTGCATCAACTGCGCTCGGGAAGTGACATATTTATTGATGCTCATGTATGGGTGCTGATGGCTTCTAATATTCTGTAGGACTTCACTGCAGTAACGCTCCATTGGGAAGGCCCAATAAAGCCAGACTGGACCAAGAGCTCTGATGCTTGGTGCAATGTGAGCAGTGTGTGAATGGTGAGTGGGCAGCATGACACTCGGATAGGGTCATATTGATAGTATAGGCTGTGATAACCTGTCAATAGAGCTCAGGTGAAGGAAGAAACACTTACCATTAGTACTCCTCAACCCACTGCTGGAAACCTTTCTCAAGATCATTGATTTGATCTAGCATGATCTCAAAGTCAAGGCAAAGTGTAAGAAGTCAGACCAATCTAACAAAGTGTCAGTAATACTGGTCCTTCTTAAATCAGCCTCTAAGTAGGATGGGAGCAAGATATAGTGTCCAGATATGTAGAGTATGTTTCGGCAGTCATCTGTGACTTTTCTGATGCCATATTCAGAACTCTGGAACCAAATGCAGCAGGGACAGTTTTTCCTGCAGTAGCAGTAGCCTCTCCAATTGTGTCCCACACCCTTGGCTCCAGAACATAATCTTCTTCACTGTGGTCAAGGTTCTTAAATGTTCCAGTCCAAAGAAGAATGAGATTCAGGATCAGATTGGACCAGATTAGATGCATGAAGTCATAAGGGAATGACACTGGAAATGAGAGTGAGCTCAAGGCACTAGGTAGTGGAACACCCTTGATGCCATACTTGGTTGCAAGTCACTCTGATGTTGCATTGTTCAGGGCAGACTGAACTTCCTCAGCCTGCTTCATGAAAGAGTCATGATTTTGTAGAGGAAGTGCGGATGGGTTGTATTGGTCCTGCAAGTCTGGGAAATTATCTCAGCATAGAGGAACATAGTGGATTGTTGCACATGATAAAGGAATATGAACCCCTTGAATCTCACAAATGCAGTGATAATACTCGACCAGGAAACCCAAAACAAAACCCTACAAAAGGCTTTGTATGGTACAACACAGGTTAGAGGAAGGTAGCGAGGTGGTACTGAACTTTGGGACCTAGGACAAGGTTGGGGGACTTGATAGCGAGGGAATGCGAGGAATAATGAGTGGTGTTCGATGAAATATTGCAAGCTCAATCAAATATAGAGCTCGATCGGACTATGAAAATGGGATTGATGGAAGGGGAGACGATGGGAGGATGATAATAGGACCAAAAGTGAGGGGAATACAATTAATGTGAGGTAAAAGTGAGGTACGAGGGGCTCGATATGGAGGTTCGATAAAATATCATGGAAGATCATGACAATATTGCAAAACTTCAAACTAGAATGAAAGACTTGGACTCAAGAGTACGATGATAGTGCTAAGTAGGAAAACCCAAACAAAACACCTAAAACAAAGGTATCTGAGGGGATCATCCAGTCTAGTATGAAGTAGTGAGTTGGTTCCAAGTTGGAAGACCTAGTTCAAGGTTAGGGAGTCAATGGCAAGGAAATGCGAGGAATATTGAGTGATATGTGATGTAATATATCGAGCTCAATCAAATATTGAGTGTTCGATCAATGTTCGAGGTTGAGCTATGAAAGCGGGATCATTTGAAAGGGGAGACAATGGGATGGTGATGACGAGGACTTTGTTGAGGAGAGTATGATAATTGTTAGAGGATAAGGACATTCAATAGGCTAATAAAGAGGATGCGAGTGATTTCAAGTGAGTTTTGTGAGTGATTTTGCACTAAATCAAACTAAGATGAGTTTCTTGGACTCAAGAGCTCTGACTTTCAAATCAGACAATAGTGAAGTGAACCTGAATGGTTTCTTGTTGAAAAGATGAGTGATACAAGCTTTTATAGACTTTAAGAAAATGATACTAAAAGGGAAAATGTAACATGAGGCAAACATGAGGCAGGAAGTAAGTGAATAAATGGGCCTAAAAAGGACAGGTAAAACAATAAATGATGTGGAAATGTTATAAACAGTTTGTGATACCATGTTCCCCCTTTGAGGAGTTCAAAATACGTCAAAAATCATCCCATGTCCATCAAAAATGCGATGTTTTTTGTTATCTTGTGTCTGATAAGTGTGTTGTATGACCTCTAGCAATGTGGGAGCAAGGTACAACATTTGACGATAAGAAGGACAGCCACTGGAGTGCTCGAAATAGGTCTAAATGTGGTCGAAGTTCGCTCAAAATTGATCAAGGTCAATCAAAGATGATCATGGTGATCACAAAAACTTGGCAAAGCTCGTATGGTGCTCGATGTAACTCTTTAGATTATCTAGAGATGTTGCAATGAAATGTGTGAAAGATCCTCGAAGTTCAAACACGATTGAAATCATTCCAGCTGTTTGAGTGTATGGCACATCCATTTGAAGTCATTAGAACATCTGTGGGAGCATCGAAGGTGGTTGTTTAATCCTCAGGAGGTGTCAGAGAATATATCAATTGAATCTACAAACACTCGAAGTTGAATATGAGGTCTTCAAGAGGTGCAATATCATTCAATCTTGCTCGGAACCATTTGAAATCATTCAAAATGTGTTCAAACAAGTCTGGAGGCCTTCAGATTGCTGCACAAACCTGTTATAAGGAATGTGAAAAGTACCTGAGTACTCCCAGATACTCCCAGAGCTCCTACTGCAAGGTTGACCTATCAATGACCTCTTGAATCAGACTACTGGGATGATAACACAATGGGATTCTCTCTCTGAAACAGTACATAATACAAAGTATATATGACATATGAAAAGTAGTCCTAAAAAGGAAAGTGTCCATGTGTTGAACATGAGGCAGGCTGTAATGATCAAAAGGGGCTAATAACTATGGGTAAATGATGAATTGATGTGAAAAGGAGGTAAACAAAGTGAAATCAAAAGGTACATACTTGTGTTCCCTTTGAGGAGTTCAAAATATCTCAAAATACTTCTCATGTCCTTCAAATAATGATCTTATCTATTGTTCTCCATATGATATGCTTGTAAAACGATGTCGCGAGGTGTGGGGGTGCGGTATGAGTGTCCAATGATGAGATAACGGCTGCTGAGGTGCATGAAGTATGTTTGAAGTTTGTTCAAAGATTTTCAAGATTGATCGATGATGTTTGAGATGTTCACAGATGTTCGTAGATGTTTGTAGATCGTTCATAGACTTGATAGATGGAAGAACATATCGCGAAGGGGTTTGATGAGGTTTGAAGAAGATAGTCGAAGTTCAAGCTCATTCGAAAAAGTTCAAAAAGTTCGAGATCTTGATATATTTGTTTGAGCTCAATTGAACGTTCAGAATGCGGTCGATATTTGTTGATTGATGATGGATAATGGTCATACAATGTGCATATACTCCTGCAAATGTTCAACATTGAGTGCAAAGGTGTTCAAATGGCTTGATATTGCTCTATATAGCTCAAAAATGTGTTCGAAGTTGATAGAACTGTTTGTAGATGTTCATATGCAGAATGGGAAAACTATAGGATGTTTTCCGAGTGCTAGATGCGAGGTGGTCTTATCAGCAGCATGGTAAAAGAGCATTGTGACCCTTCATATGCATGATCATTGAGACCACAGGTATGTCGCCAAAGACAACAATCAGATATGCATGGAGAAGAAAAACAGCCTTTGTGATAGCATCAAATGCAGAGACCCCCATTTCAAGCTGCAGAAGTTCCTGAACTAGTGACCATAAGAACGAATCCAAATTGCAAGGTTTCTTCAGCCCAGGGATCACTCCAATGGAAATAATATTCTTCTTTAGAATTCTCTCCTCTGGAGGGAGATTATAATTAAACAGAATCATTGGCCATGCAGTTTTGGTACAGTGCTTGAATGGTCCAAAGCCATCTGTGGAGAAACCAAGTGTGACATTGCAAGGATCAGAAAAGAACCATGTTGGAAGCTCTTCACCAGCAATTGTGACAAATGACTCCTGGAGTGAGTGGTAATGATTGCTGTCAGAGATATCAGTCATTTTTGTTGGGTCTTGGTGATGTTTAGATTGGTATTGCATCTTCCTTGCATAATGAGAGTTTCCAACCATCACACGGAGGTGAGGGATGATTGGTAGGTACTCAAAATAGGCCTGAGGCATCCCATCATCTTTATACCAGTCTGTATCACATTTTGGACATTTTGATAGGGTTTCATATGGGCCAGTAAAGCATACACATGAGGATGGACAGCAGTCATAGCGAACAGGCTGGAAACTGGAGAGGAACTGGATATGCTTCTCTGTGTTCTTCAATGTATTTATAAAAGCTTGAGGGAAGATGAAACAGAATTTGTTGAATGTTTTGTTGGTGAGGCCATCTTCAACCTTGAGGGCATAGGCTTGGAGAAGAGACAGGTCACTCTCATCCAGAAGTTTACCCTCTGAAACAGCATTAGATATCAGTAAAGGGATGAATCTGATATACATACCTAATTTTGTGGCTTCGTTCAAGAAACCCTCACCAAGAAGATCCCATACTGAGATTTCCCCTTGTCCTGGTTCTGCACTTAATAACATATCTTCCTCCAAGATATCCTCTTTATCAACAAAAGTCTCCTCATCACCAAGAGGCTTTTCTTCCTCATCTTCCTCCTCCTCCTCCTCACTCTCATCAACTATGAACTGCCGAACATGATTAGACCCCCACCATTGTCGGCCAACTCACTCAATAGACTCCACTATGCAGCAGGATTGTCACTGTGTGGACAAACCATAACATTCAGAAGTCCAGTGTTGTTGGTGTGAGATGGCTCAGCTGAGGGTGTGGGGAGCTCAATTGTGTCATGATTGACTCCAGATGGTCCAGCCTCACCCATGGGGAAATCTTCTGACATGGCATTGCTAGACTCTGCAATGGGAGGGCAACCTGCAGAAGACTGCCTGGGAGAAAAGGCTTGTGGACAGCAAACAGGGCCTCCAACAACACGTTGTTTAATAGAAGGCTGAGAGGACTTCTTTTGTTGAGCTTGAGAACTATGTTTGTGACTCGGCATCAATGATCGGTTCTGCACAAGGACAGTTGATGCTAGGAATGAAGCTCCTTTTCCACTAAGGTGCTGCACTTCAGTCTTCCAGGTGACTTGTTTCTGGCAGTCACATGCACAGAGATTAGCCATGATGCCAATCAGTGCCAAATGATACCAGACAGGGCCAGCTTTATATCCTACAACCCTTCAGGGCTTGCCAAGATCTGGATGTTCAGGTCAGCTAAGATCTGAACCAGAAAAAAGGGGTGTTTCGATCTTCCTGCTTGAGGAGTACATTAGTACATCATTTGAAGACATGAAAAAGTAAATCACCTTGTTCTAACCTATGCTATAAGTCACGGTCAATCCAGTTAGACTACTTCACAATCACTAGCAAGGTCACTAGTGCTAGCCAGTGACCAGGGATGCAGCCTGTACTATATTGCATATAAATTGACCAAATTACAAAAATAATAATGGTAAGATAAAAACAGTTGTGTATGTCAATCAAAAAATAGGTAGTGAATCTGAAGCTATTATTAAGCACAATCAAGACAATCGAGCAGGTACAATGGCAGCACATCCAAAAAAGTGGAAGAAGGAATCAGTATAAAAATGAGCTACAACATCCTCAAGCAACAACACATCAGCTTCCACATAATCTTGGATAGACTCTTGAAATTCAAGCAATGTTGATGGTTTCATACCCTCCCAATCTCTCATTAAACTCCGGAGTTTCAGCAGGCAAGGCAATCGGGAGTGCCAGTCATCAGATTGGATGCCAGTCCTTGCCTCATCAGGATCTGCTACCAACAGTGACACAATTTGGAGGCAGTCTCAGATAGATTCTTGATGCTCCATCTCATCCTGGTTTGCTGGTCCCACACACTTATCCAAAGCTAGGAGCTTAAAACAAAAGTTATACTCTGTGAGCTGCCACAGTATCCATTGAGCCTCAGCATCATCAAGCGAGACAGGTGCAGCTACAGGTGATATGTCACTGGTGTTGATATCCAGGTCATAAATTGCAGAGCCAAGAAGGCAATGGGCATGTTCTCAAGCAAGGGCCGATCTCACAGTTGGTATTTTAGATGTAATGTCACTGATAAGGATGTCATGCCATTCTTGGTTTGAGAGGGGAGTGGCTGAGGATGAGGACCCCAGGTGATAGATACAGGCAGGCTCGATTGCTTGCCATGTTGTGAAATATCTGGCACAGTGCATTTCATTCGCAGCAATAAAGATGCCAGGCTCAGGAAATATGTATTTTCAGTCATTGAGGGATCAGCACTGAAGATCTACCTGAGCAGGGTCTTGGTTCACCACAGCTAAGGCCGTGCTCCATGACTTTATGGGCAGTGGAGCAATGGAGCTGTTTGTGACTGGCTGAAACTTGTTACAGTTAGGGTTGCTTTGGTGACCTGCAATAATAGTAAGTGATAGTAAGCAATAACGCAGTAAAAACAGCCTTACCAGTTTTGGGTCCACCAATCATCTTACTTTTCTTTGGATGGTACCTTTGAGACTGAGCTCTAGAGCGAACAGGCCCTGAGTTGCTACTTGACCCAGTGACAGGCTGGTGACCAGATGGACCAGAAGAAATCATGGTGGGAGTCTGGTTGGTGGTGGAGCCACCAAATGGGTCAGGAAAACATAGGAAATTGTGGGCATATTGGTGAATGCTACAATATTTTTCAAGTGATGATGCTGAACCTGAAAAAATAATGGGATAAGGAAAAGGATGCTGGGCAAGTGTAAGCTGATCTTCAGGACACAGTATATCAACAACCTGAATTATCTTCCAATCAATAATTCAAGAAGATGGTCCGATCAACCAGCAGGGGAGACCAGTGATGAAAAAGTCTTGCACAATTTGTATACTGCTGGTAAACACACTGATGGTGTCAGCTGCCCAAACAGCTGCGGGTGCGTGGCCATCCATCCAGGGTTTGTAAATCTCCATGTAATCGAGGACAGCCCAAAGTTCAAGCCACATGCGCTGCACATCCCACACAATAAACTCAGTTTGCCTGAAAGTGGTGTAAATGGACTGCAGCTGAGGAAGGCCATGTTCAAGCCACTTGACCAGGGGCTGAAGATGTGGGGGGCAGCATTCCATGGGAGTGACAGTTTCATAAGCTATCACATCATTGACAAGACTGCTGACTGACAATTTTAGAGTTGTAAATTTGGTGAGCGAAAGCTTTCCTAGGCCCTTGATTGGTGATGACACAGGCTCATGATGTATAAAGTGTTGTTGTGTTGGTCTCCACCATATGATGTCATGTTGGGACAATGAATTTGGTCAGGGAATTGCTCCAAAATGGCTATGTGTAGTGAGCCAAGAAACCTAGTAGATCACATGAGGCAACAAGTACAAATAACATATGATTGCTTGTGTATGTGATACAGGTTAAGGTTTGGCTACTGTACAGATTAGGAAGGAGCCAATTTTATAGGACTGGCTCCATCTAAATATAATAGATACAAATATGATCCCCCCGGGGTCAGTGGGGATCACTACACTATGATACTGCATGTATGGCTGGGGCCAAAGGATTGGATCGTCATCACCATAGCGAGAGTCAGTGTGGAGCCTTACTTGACACTTGTCACCGAGTGGAGGAGCAAAGATGTATGTCTGGTTGGCTGATGTGATAAAGACATCACCATCCATCATTGTAGCCCCAACTCTCCCATCAAGAGGCCCAATTACCACTGTAGAATTGACACCTTCAGTGGCAGATGATGCAATGAGCCCCCAAAGAAAGAATCACCAGGGCAAGGATGCTGGAATACAGACTCATCATTTTCTCTCCTTGCCCTTCAGATGAACTGATCTCTGGCAAAAATAATAAGCAAGCATAGAGAGAACACAAATATTCATATACTGACCGCATGAGGGCAAAACAAACCACACCAAGATATTGAATATAAGTCCAGGTTGACAGGGAGACAGGGTTGAGGCTGAAGGCACCACAATCGGATAGCAGCTCAATTAGCGGAACAAAGATATCACAATAGATATTGTCCTAAGCCCTTAGAAAGGGTTACAGGTTGAGCTCCTAGGGATTGGTGATAGCCCCACATGAAGACCAAGAATACCACACAGAGACAGTGCACTGACACCAAGTCCACCCAGCAGAAAACCAATGGAAAACCAAACTGAAGGAGTAGAAGATGTAGAAGATAAAGGGGAAAAGAGTGGTTAGATGGTCAATGGATAAGGATGAAATTCAAATTTGTTTGTTTACAATCAACAACAAACAAAACAACATGACACACATGTTTGTTGGACTTTGAAGTTTCAAGTTGAACTGTCCTCAAACCCTCATCATCAAACCCTCACCAACAGGCTCGCTGGAGTGTGCCTACCCCTAGACTTGGTGTCTAGCTTGCCTCGGACTTGGTGTCTGCTGGCTTTTATCTGACTTGGTGTCAGATTCTTTTCTCAGAACTTTGCCCTTGTGTGCCCAATGGCTCATGCATAGGTGGATTCTGTAACTTCCACCTTTCAATGTCCACAGCTTTCTTCTTGTGATATGACATGCCTACTCTACAACTGACTTCTCACTCAATCTTTGCCACTTATCTTGCTTGCTACTGCCTCTTGTCTTCTCTCCTTTCTTGCTTGCATGCTCTCATTTCCTTCCCTGTTCCTCCATGCCTTGAACATTGAAGTTGAAGACCAGATTGACAAGATGTCCACCTTTGAAGTGGATCCTGATCAAAACATTGCCCTAAGTCTCATGTATATGTCAAGGCCAGTCTGCAGCTAGACCTCAGTCACCTTTCCTTCTGACATGGGAGCGATTTTAACAGCCATCTCTCTGTTGCTGTCAGGAACAGGGTCCTCCTGTATGCTGTGTTTCGCATCCCTGACTCCTATACACTGAATCGTCAACATGAATAGATTATGATCATCAAATCAGACTCACCAGAGGGCTGCAAGACAGGAATCATAGTTATTTTCTGGCAGCCCGAGTTGATTGTTTATCTCCCAACTCTTGTTGTCTGAATTTTCAACTTCATCATCAGGTTCAGTCATACTTGCCACATCACAATGCCCTTCACTGAAATCATCAAGATTGATAATGTCATGAATACAAATGGTACTGGCAGCAAGATCATGAGTAGGAAAGGATCTGAGATTCATTTTCACCATGATGGGTTGTACTTCTTTCCATTCATGCCATCCCATAAAATTTAATCCTTTTCAGCACCAGTCATGCTGCATATTATCCCACACTCAATGTGAGATCCGGTTGATAGAAGTCTCCAAGGCAGCCTTTACAGTATCTTTTCTGCAAATTTCTTTCCCTGAACATATTAATTAATGATCATCTAAGGTTTTTTTCAAGTTCAGTTGGACATTGTTAGCTTAGCATCCCAAACGCATACCTCTCTGGGTATTATCAGCCTTCCATACTATCATCCAAGATCCGACTTCGGACCCTATGTCATTCTGTGTTCCTTCCATTGCTCTCTTTTCCAGGGCCATGATGATGCACCTTATTTCAATATATCAATGACATCTCTGCTGCTCCCAAACTCCCCACCTAACATTTTATGGCCATCACACTAGAAGCTCCCCATTATCAGCCACCCCCTCAAGTGCATGTGGTTGTCATACCTGCCATCTGGATCATCCTTCCTGGTATGCTTAAGATAATGCAAATCCTATTCCTTGTCACTGTACCATCATGGTGAAGGCTACTGTGAAATCCACACTCACTCACAAGGCAAAGTCAGCCTTGATCCCCACTGGCAAGAAAACGAAGCAGAAAATGCTCAGCACAGGAGGTCAGTTTTCTACTTTCATCTTTCTAAGAACCTTTGCCCATTTCCCCTTCCAGATGCATGCTCAAATACCGCAAGCTTTGCCATGAAGCTCAAACAACTTACAGGTACAGTAGCTCGCTTTCCCTATAAATTTGTATTGACTTCGATGTTGTCAGCTGAGAATGAAGCATTGCATAAAGCTTCAGCTGCCAAGGAGAATATAGGACCTATCATATTGTGGCCACAGAAGGGTGTTGCTGGGAATGGATTCAACCTGCAGGCTGCCATGGGCCTCGAAGACAATGATGAGTTATACAGCACCCTTTGAGTGAGCCCCTTGATTTTGGATCATCCACTAGCTGATTGTTTCCAGTGCTGTGTCTGCAATGTAGTTGCCAAGGCTGGGCTTGACTACTTGATCATATGGCACCACCAACCAAAACATCTAATTGCTCAAGTTATTGGGGTGGTATGTTTTTATTCAGAGCGTTCATGGTAGCCATTTTTGACTTCATTTTTGACTTCATTTTTTCGGTCCATTCTGATCATTCTTCTGCCAAACACTCAAAAATGATCCAAAAATGAACCCGAAAATGAGCCGAAAATGGCTGGAAAATGGCTACCGTGAACAACCCTATTATTTTGGTCTTTCGCAACATTTCATGTGGATCACCTAAGGCTCAACAGTGCCAAGAATATTTCAAGTGATTCCTGCACAGATGGGCAATTGAAGAATTCATTAAGTTGAGCCTCAAGAACAAGTGTGCATATACCCATAGACAAGGGTATCTCCAAGAATTGAAGAATGCATCCAAGGCAAGTGATGGCAAGCATAGTGGTGATGATGACAATGCAGGTGATGGTGTGAATGGCAATGTGGGTGGCAATGCAGGTGGCAATGTGGATGATGATGATGGAAGTGATGGAGGGGAAGAAAATGGCAGTGGTGGGGATGAATAATATGTTGTCCTGGTTGTATTCCTTGACTCGCTAATGTGATCTATTCTTGTTACAAAGTAATGAAATTCTTTGCTCTACCAGATATTTTTCTGCCTGATAATGTGTGAAAAAACTCCTTTGGTTGTTGATTCCAAGCTGTAAGGTAATGAAAGGACCTTGGCTTAATAAGTTGAAATTTTGCCATTAACTGTATGAGTTATTGGGTCTGAAACTATGCCACTAACTGTATGAATAACCACTAGAATGAATATCATGAATGTCCACCATTAATTGTGTGAATGGTACCCTGGGTGTTATTATGAAAACCCTTCACTAACTGTATGAATAACTGCTAGAATGAATATCATGAATGTCCACCATTATTTGTGTGAATGGTACCCTGGGTGTTATTATGAAAACCCTTCACTAACAGAATGAAAACTCAACTGCAGGATGAAGGGTTTGCTCATTCTTAATGGATGATAAACCACTAACTCAGGGTTGTGAAAACCTTTAAAAAAATAGGTGAAATTAATCTAGTCTACATGTATAAAATTCCACCCTTGACAAGATGAAAGTCAACCCTAGGGGATGAAATCAGGGGTATGAGATGGGACAAATTTCGAGTGAAATTCATCCATTATTCATCCCTTACAAGTTTGGAAAGCATCCTTTTTCACAACCTTAAGAGTGATCTTTTCTTCTAATCAATGTATGAAATTTATTCCACTGTGGTAGTCATAAGAGTGTGAAAATTCTCCCCTAAGGAGGGTTTTTCCCCCCATTTTCCCTTACTTAAATGGCTGAAAGAACGGTGGGTTTCCATACTGTGAGGGTTTCACAGTGTCATCTGAGGAGGTTCAGGATCTTGCTGTTCAGGTTCTCCCACTGGATTGGCTTCCTCTGAGCTATTTGCATCAACTGGGCAATGATGACTGGACTACTGCCTATCAAGCATCTTGTCTGGCATGGGCAGTCACTGGCAGGACTCAAGTACCTTGAGAACTACAGCTCTGCTCTTGCCTAGCTACTCACAACAATCAGGACTCTCTCATCTGCACTGATACAAGAATTGGAAAAACTCTGCCAATCACACTTAATCTCACTGTGGACCCCCCAGTGCCAGAAATTCACACCCCAATTCCCCCCTCTTCTATATGTATATTCATACCATTAGTAGTGTCTACAAGTATTGAATATAATACCTGGAGGGAATAAATACAATCCAGAGAGGGAATAAATTTCATCCCAGAGAGGTTAACCTATCAGCCAGTAATTATATCATACCATGGAATCATTTTCATTTTTTAAAGGTACAAACGAAGGTGATGAACTTCATGTCAAAAACTGCACATTTCATACCCTGTCATTTTATCACATGGTAGAAATTCATCCACTGGGTGGGTTTTCAATAGGCTACTCAGTAGCGATAGAACATTTGTAATATCAACTTATGTAAATTCATCCATTTGAAAGAACTAATTTGCTAGTTAAGATGCAGACCACAACTTATTGAATAGCTACTATTGTTATTGGTAGGATTGGCTTTTCTGTCCTCTTCCTCAACCTATCCTCCTACCCCAAATACCACTCATCCTCATAGTCACTGGCTCCATCATAGCCACCAGCCACATTGTAGCTGCTGGCCCTGTTGTGGTCACTGTAGTCACCAGCCCTGTTGTTGTTGCCACCCTGGTCATTGTCATTGTCACTGGTCCCATTGTCACTGCCATTGTTGCTACCAGCTCCATCACTGCTGTTGTTGCTGGCCCCCTTGTCACCATTATTCCCATCGTCGCTTCCTTTGCTTCCTTTGCCACCCTCATCCCCTTCCATATCACAATTTGTCTGATCTCCCAGATATCCTCATTTGCATGCATATGTGCATTTGTTCTTGAGATTCAATTTGAGGAATTCTTTGATGGGCCAACCATGTGGGAACTTCTTGAAATAGTTGTGATGCTGTCATGCCTAGAGAATAATATTTTTGATGTGTAAAAAGTAAAAAGTAAAAGGGAAGGACCCATACAGCTCCAATAATCTTGCTGATAAGTTCTTTGGGTTGGGAGTGCCACACTACTGTACAGTCAAAGGGCCCTGCTTTGGCTGATAGGCCCTGGGCAGTGTGCTACAATCATGAGCGAGGGATCAGTGTGCATGCTGGGAGGACTCACTTGAAGGAGGGTGTATGTCTCCCCATCAAGCCCCATGGCCTCTTGGAGGTTGAATCCCTTACCAGCAACTCCTTTTTCTGGGCATGGTATCATTGTTGTAAGAGGTCCCTTCACAGCCAGAGTCATTCGCAAGGCATTGTTCTCAGCTGAAAACAGGAAAGAAGTACAACAGTAAGCATAATAAACAGTACATGGATATTGACATGCCTTCCTGTTTTTTCAATCGCGCATCACTGGAAGATATGGCTATGTTTTTGATGCAATAAGTGATCATCATGAGAGACAACAAAGTACTGACCTCATTTAGAGTTCCTCACCAATTCCTGCTTAATCTTGTGGTTTTCCTTCATGCTGGGGGGTACAGCTATGACTTTGTAGATTGCAATAAGTGACTGTCAGGAGGACAAAGTACAGACCTGGTTTATGACCCTTCAATAATTCCTGTTTGATTTTCTTGTGGTTTTCTTCATGCTAGAAGATACAGCTGTGTGTTTTAAATACAATAAGTGATTGTCACACAGGAAGACAAAGTATGAGACCTGGTTTACGACCCTTCAATACTTCCTGTTTGATTTTCTTGTAGTTTTCCTTTGCACTAGGAGATACAGCTGTGTTTTTTGGATGCAATAAGTCATCGCCATACAGGAAGACAAAGTACAAGACCTGGTTTATGACCCTTCAACAATTCCTGCCTGGTTTTCGCAGCAGATGTGCTTGATGTCGATTTCACCTTGGCAGGTTTAGCTGAGTGAGACTTTGGGGCCATTGATCTCATCATGGGGAACAACAAGGTGAAGCTGGTTTATAAGCATGAGCAGGGATATGTTCCATCAATAAACCATATGTAGATGGGGAAATTGTCCATGCAGCTAGTTACCAGCAACACTTCTAGTGTGAGGGTCATTTTGACCTGAGAGTGGCTGTGACCTGCATTTATGTATCCAATGAATTGAGCAGGAAGAATTATTGAGTGACTACTTGGCATGGATCTTGCATAATGTACCGACCCTGCCCATATCCATGGTGAAAAGGTTCTAGTGCAAGAATGGCAGTGATTTTAGTGTTGGCAAGACTTAATTGATGTACAAAATATGAGTTGATGCACAGAACCTGCATACCTACACACCCTATTGAAAAGGATTGAAGTTCTAGTGCCAGGGGAGTGTTAGTGGATGTGATCAGGTGGTTGGATCATGCACGACATTGCATACTTTACTTATGTGGCATCCTTGATTGTCCCTGGATGAAGTTCTAGTGCCAGGGGAGTGTTAGTGGATGTTATTGGGTGGTCGGATCATGCATGACATCATGTACTTTACTTATGTGGCATCCTTGATTGTCCCTGGATGCTGGATGAAGTTCTAGTGCCAGGGGAGTGTTAGTGGATGTTATTGGGTGGTCGGATCATGCATGACATCATGTACTTTACTTATGTGGCATCCTTGATTGTCCCTGGATGAGGTTCTAGTGCCAGGGGAGTGTTAGTGGATGTTATCAGGTGGTCGGATCATGCATGACATCATGTACTTTACTTATGTGGCATCCTTGATTGTCCCTGGATGAAGTTCTAGTGCCAGGGGAGTGTTAGTGAATGTGATTGGGTGGTCAGGTCATGCACAACATCACATACTTTACTTATGTGGCATCCTTGATTGTCCCTGGATGAAATTATGACATTAGCACTATTAATCTATTCAGGGATACAACAACTAACCAGATCATGAATGTAAGTTGCAAGAGCACAGATGGCAAGGATAAAAGTCGTCAGCTCAGTCAAGAAGTAAATCACAACACCCACCAATGCACAATGCCCTCTCCCTCTGGATGTTTTTGGCCAGCAATCTCCTCTACACCTCTTCTGCATGTAGTCATCATCAACAGTGAGACTGAACCTGAAAGTGAGGGCCCATATCTGACCAATGATGAAGAATTTGCATCCATTGTTGGAAATCAAGCTGGATTGCCTGAATCCCAGCATGGCATTGCCAAGTCAAGCCCCCCACCACCAGCCAGCAACAACATCAACCATGGTGTGTTGAACAACAACAGTGAGTTTTTTCTCAAGGAAAGATGTGCAAGAACTGAATTCTTGGTTGTCTGAAGCAGCCTGTGGAGCTCAAGTCAGTGTGAATGAAGGGATGAATACTGACATTGTATTGTCATTGGGCAACAAGGCGAGAAGAAATTCATTATAATTATCATGATGCTGACCTATAAAATCATTTCAGGAAATGACAAAGATTGAAGTCCACATTGAAGGCTCATACCATTGATAATACTTGACCAGGAAACCCACACAAAACCCTACAAAAGGCTTCATATGGTATAACACAGTTAGAGGAAGGTAGTGAGGTGGTTCTAAACTTCAGTAAAGAAAACCAAGGTTATACGAACTGAAAGCGAGACATTTCAAGGGTGTTTTATCAAAGTTCAAGGAAGTTCAAGGTCTCGATAAAAGTTTGAGATGTTTGAGGAATGGGTCAGATATGTGAAGGAGGATGTGAAAGATGTAGATGGGAGCATTGATAGATACTAATACACAACTAGCAATGACTGGATGATGTTCAATATGTTCAAGATGAGGATATGACAATTTTTGAAGAAGTTCATGATGATATCGCAAAACTTCAAGAAAAGACTAGAGACTTGGACTCAAGAGTGGGAGCTCTTAAATCAGACAATAGAGAAGTAAGGGGAACAATTTCTTGTTGGAAAAGGTAGGTAATACAAAGTTATATAAGCTTTAAAAACATAGGACTAAAAAGGAAACAAAACATAAGGCCTACATGAGGCAGGATGTAAATGATCTAATGGGTCTAATAACGATGGGTAGATGATAGAATGATGTGAAAAGTGAGACAAATGAAAAGAATCCATGTGGGGAAACACATGTTCCCTTTGAGGAGTCTGAAATACCTCTAAAATCCTCTCATGTCCTTCAAGGTGCGACCTTGCCTATTGTTCTTCATGTGATAAGCTTGTCATATGATATTGTGAGGTGTGGGAGGACAGTATGAGTCTCTGATGATAAGGAATATGGCTGCTGAAGTGTGCAAAGTAGCTCAATATGGGTTCAGAGTGTGCTTGAGTTCGATCAAGTTTGATTGATGATGTTTGAAGCGATATGAAAGGTTTTGATGATGTTCATAGGGCTCGTGAATTGATTGATAAGTGTATATGAACTTGTGGAAGATATGCTGAAGATGTTCGAGGAAGTTTGATGGAGACCGAGCTCGATCAATATAGTTTGAGAATTATCGAGAGCTCAATATCGCTGTTCAAGGTCAATCAGATGTTTGTAACATGATTGATACTTATTGAATGAGGTTCGAGGGGGTCGTACAAGATATGAGAGAGTCATGCTAGTGCTCGAAGTCAGAATGAAGATGTTAGAGGGGCTCAATATTGCATGATATTGCTTGAAAATGCAATCGGAGTTGTTTGAGGTTGATCGAGGTTGATCAGACTACTGTATAGACCTGTTATGTGCAATGTGAAATGTACTGGTGTGTGTCCCTAGTACTACCTCAGTGTGATGTGTACATATCACCATTCTAATCCAACCATCAACATCAACATTGAACTAGTGAAAGTCAAAGGGAGAAAGCATGAGCAGGAACTTGAGGGCTACAAAGGGAGAATGGAAATTCATGTCCAAGTAAAGAAGAGTAAGAAGTAGTCCACAGCAATGAATGTATACAATTTCAAGCTGCATCGATGGATGAGCATGGATTCTGCATCCAAGCCTCCTTTGTCTGCAACCTCTTACTCTTTGTACAATGATGGATACTCTTCTGCATCTTCTACTACTTCACACTTTCAATGCTCCTCAATGGAATTCCCATTTAGCAACTACCTCGGGACAAGTGGCACTAACAGAAATGGGACTGTTTCCTCCCCATTCAACATGGGAGCACCTGTGTTATGCAGATCTGGGAACACGTTCTGGCATCCCCCAATTGATGATTGCCATGCTTTGACACTCATAAAAGGTTGCAAATGCCTTATATCTTGAAATGACACATTAGCCACTAGTGACATCTGAACAAGGAACAACAGTTCAATTTAAAATACAAACAAAAAACAAAAAACTACAGTCTGATCAGCAAGGTCATTCGTCATGGGTGAATAAGAGATATGTACAGTAATTAAATCCTGATATTGGTCAGGTCATAAGCAGTATTTGAGGAGGGGTCAATCATGGTAAGGCCTCAAGGATAAGAAACACAGTGTAAAGAAGCAGCATGGGATAAATGTCAGGGAGTAATGGGAGCTCATCTGAAATGGTCATAGAAGGTCTTCACATAAGAATGATTAATCTCACCCTCAAGGTCTTCAATCTCCCATTCTGTCCATTGCAGTTTCTTTGCAAGAATGATTGGGGGGACTTCTCCTTTCCATGTTGTCATCACCTTCAATGTGTGTAAATATACCAATCTGGGCTCCCAATGCACATTCCTGAGACCGTGATTGGCTGCACCCAAGTCTGCCACCAGCAATGATGCAGATGCTCCACCCAGAAAACAGGCTCTGATGAGCTCTTGACGATCATTGCTAGTGCTGGTTGTGACCTGCACATCGAGAGCAAGGAGCTCAAACCTAAAGCTAAGCTCAGCAAGTTCCCAAAGAATTTCTTCATGCTCATGGTCACCTAATGAAGTGATGATGTTACCATTCCATATCATTTGACTGTCATTCAATCTCAGTTCTACAAAGTCAACTCCATCTGCCATCAGAGACTCATCCAAAAATTGCTGTGCAGTCTCCCACAGTTTGTTGCTTTTTGTACTTGAAGAGCCCACTTTCTTTTCACCAATGAGCTCGAAGGTGAGAAGATTGCACCAAAGACTGTTAGGGCTTGATGACACAGTGGAATTGTGAGTGCTGACCCGGTAGATCATAGCTGGGCCAAATTTGAGCCAGCTTTGGAAATAGGCATCTTGATGTTCTTTGTTTTGAACCGCAATGAACAAAGCAGGCTCAGGAAAGATGTAACCCTCTGCCATTGCAGGTGGAGGATATGGGGGAGTAAAATCCAAAAGAGCCTTTTGCCAGCTTGGAATCGGTGGTGGTAAGAATGGGCTTTTGAGATCTTGGAATTTATTCCGCCCACTTGGTGGCATCTTGGGAATGCTAGAATTCTTTTGGTATCTGTAGCCATGGACATGTAAGCCGAAATACTTATTCATTACTATAGAAACCAACATGGGCTATAAAGCTGCCTGTGTACTTCACATTTAGAGATCTGCTCACATGGTGGTGGAATGGTACTAGTTTCAGTGTGGATGGACTGAAATGGGTTTGGATACTGCAGATGATGTTGGACATGTTTTGCTATCACTTGATATTTGTCTATGTGATCACTGTTTCCACAATAGATAGTGGGATGTGAAGGACAAGTGGCTGGGCCAAGAGGGGTGAGATCTCCTGGTGTTTGGATGCATGCAAGTGCCCTCACACAAATTGAGGAGAGTGCTGAGAATGGCCTCACAAGCCAAACTGGGATGCCAGCCCAGAAAAAGCTATCACACACTGTAAGATCTGTAGTGAAAACCACCATTACTCTTGCTGTGGTGGGAGGATATGTTTGTGTTTGTGTGGATGGTTCATTCAATAAGAGGATGGAGTGAAAGTTGTTGTAGTAGTCGAGAAGAGCTGTTAACTCAACAAACATCCTCTGTGTTTCATGTACAGTGAGTTGCATTTGACGAAAGTTTGTTGAAATGAATTTGAGGCAATGTAAAAGATTCCCAAAAGTGGCGATAAGCTGGGAAACAAGGAGTTCCTTTGAAAATTTTGATTGTACAGTGTGTTCCTGAAGAGGATTACACAGCAGTTGCATCCCGAAAAACTGAGAAGGGTGGAGTTTTCCTACTCCTGTGAGGATGCCATAATCCTCAATGAAATTGTGACAATCCGGCATCCACATAATTGGAAACAGTTCAGTTTGTTCAAGGAAAAGTGGTATGCATGGATGGTGAGGGTAGTCAGGTACCCATGGTTGTGGCCATTGAAGTGGGTCATCATTCCCAAAGTGAAGGTTCATTCTCAAAAAAAGACTACAATCACTGCCCAGAGGAGGATGAAAAATGGTATTTGCCTTCGGACTGGTAACTATGTACTCTCCACCACATATGATGGCACCAACTAAACCATTGGACAAGACTATTGCTACAGGAATAAGTGATTAAGTATACCATTGGTCTGGCCAGTGATTAATGTTACTCATGAGATGAGAAGTGTTTATTGTGTAACAATAGAGAAGGTTTTTGCATAAGTTTCTCAGGAGTGATGTTGACAAGGGCAGCCATAAGAATTTATACTACAGCTGGCAAAAAACTAAAGCAAATAAAATGAGATTGGATAACACTCAGATTTCATGAATAGATACCTCAGTGATCATTCAAATGATGATAACCTGAAGCTAAAAGAGGAAATGCAAGGGCCATTCCATGCTTGTGAGGACAGCAGATGTCTCACCCAGCAGGATAAACAACCAATGCCAAATTGGGTCTAGAATGTCTACCCAAGGAGCAAGGAACCAGATCACAGAACTGTGGATGCCTCAATGTCTTGATGAGGGCTGACACCAATGAGAAGAAATGACCAATGCCAAATTGGGTCATTAGGGTGACATAGAATGTCTGCCCAAGGAGAGGGATGCAGCTGACAGACAACAGAGGCTTGCAGAAGGTGACATCCAAGGTGAGACAGAAATGACCAATGCCAAATCACCAGAGCTGTTTTCTGAAGTCTGGAGCCAACCCTAGGCAGCCTCAGAGCAAGCCTCAAGCAGCCCCAGAGCCCCTCAGGGTAAGGCTGCCTGCAAAAATCTGATCACTTCACTCTGGGGGTGCCTGCCAGCTCTGGAGCCCTGAGGGCTCTGAGAGTGCCTGGGGGACCAAGTTATTTTCCTGATGTGCCCAAGGAGAGGGATGTGGCTGACAGGTGACAGAGGCTTGCAGAAGGCAAGAGAAAGGGAAAGAAAAAAAAAACTTACCATTAGCAACAATGTTGAAGCACAAGATCTGAGCACTGAGGTGTGCAGTGAGTGATGAGTGAATGTGGCAGGCAAGTTTAGGGTAGGTCACAATGTCCTTGTGTTGTTCTTCACATGCCCCACCACAGTCCAGCAAATTTAGGGCCAGCAGTAATGACATGCTGACTTCAGTCGGATTGTGACAAACAATGTCAAATTTGTCCAGATTAACCCTAACCCTAATAGTAACAACATGCTAACTTCAGTCATGACTCAGCATTTTCTCTTTCCAACTTGCTTCAACATCATCACTAACAGTTGTGACCTATCCTAAACTTGCCTGCCATGTTCACTCATCACTCACTGCATGCCTCAGTGCTCAAATCTCATGCTTCAACATCATTGCTAATGGTGAGTTTTTTTTTTTTCTTTCCCTTTCTCTCACCTTCTGTCATCTGTTGGCCACATCCCTCTCCTTGGGCAGACATTCTACATCACCCTAACAACCCGATTTGGCATCAGTCATTTCTGTCTCCCTTGGATGTCACCTTCTGCAAGCCTCTGTCATCTGTCGGCCACATCCCTCTCCTTGAGCACATCAGGAAAATCACTTAGTGCTTAAAGGTCCAGTCTATAGGACCGAAAAAAGACCATTAACCGAACCTAACTGCTTCTTGCTTGTGTGCTTGGGGTCATTATCTTGTTGAAAGATAATGTCATCAGCAGATTTGTCCCAATAGGTGAGGGATTCCTGAAGTTCATCCTCCAGGATTGCCACATACATACAGATCAGCATCCATCCTCCCATCAATCTTGGTTGCATACCCAACTCCATCCCAGCCCATACAGCCCCATAGCATCAAATTACCACCTCCAAACTTCACTGTTCCCTCAACTAGGTGATCACTCAAGCCTTCTCCCACATCTTTCCACACATCTTTCCTTCCATCTGACTTCAAACGATTGATTTTAGTTTCATCAGACCATATGATCCTCTTCCAGTCCTCAAGAGTCCACTCCAGATGCCTTTCCACAAATTCCATCCTTGCCCACCTTTGTGCTGGTTTGAGAAATGGTCATTTTCTCTTTACTACAGGTTGCATGCCTTTGGACTTGAGCTGACGACGAAGTGTTTGACCAGATATGGATGTATTTGTGACATCCACAAGGGCCTTGGCAGCTTCAGTAGCATTTTCCACCTTTCCCATTTGAATAATACGTCGTGCATAATCAATATTAGCAGCCATGAGCTTTGATGGACGGCCACCAGAGAATCTTGGAAGGTTAGGACGATGCTGAGAACGAATACGACTGATTGTACCACTGCCTAGATGGGTTTGGGCAGATATCTGACCTCCTGAGAGACCAGCATCAAGCAATGTAAGAACACGAGTAATCTGGCTGGATGATAGCTTGTGTATAGCAGAGTGGGGGGATTTGGAGAATTGTGAGTGGATAAAAGCATCTTATATAGCATTCTGGAGTGAAGTCACATGACTTTGTATGTTATTGTTTATTGTAATCAACAAAGTCATGTGATTTGATACAATTTTCTATGGAAAAAATCAGTGCAACAAAACCCTTCCAATGAGTGACAACTTTAAGTAACATGGGAAAGTTACCAAATGGAGTTATACAAACTTGTGGCTGTGTCAGTGAGAAGATATGATGTTGAAGTATATTATGTAATATTTTCAAGAATTTAGCAAATTTATTTCCTGAGATATAAAGGCATCTTTCCAAAAGTACAAAACATTGGAAGGGTTTTGTTGCCTACTGTAATACCATTGAATGCACTTTCGTTTTGGCCATATCTCAGTCAAATCTTGATGGAATCTCTTAAAAATTGGATCACACCCCGGGGAGTTACAATGTGTATCTTCTGATTTAACGGTTAAATGTTCTGGGTAATATTTGTTGAGATACATATAGGTTATATAGTATGACAAATCTCACAACAAAAAACCGGTCTTAACCAGTCTTTTTTCAGTCTATTAACTGCAAAAGACCGGTCTTAGTTAGTCCGGTTAGGTCCCCCCAATATCTGGGTCGGTCCTAGACCGGTTACAGTTACAGTCTACCCATCATAGGGTCAAAAAACCGAACCAGACCGGACCTTAAAACACTAAAATCACTTGGTCCCCCAGGCACTCTCAGAGTCCTCAGGGCTCCAGAGCTGGCAGGCACCCCCAGAGTGAAGTGATCAGATTTTTTTCAGGCAGCCTTACCCTGAGGGGCTCTGGGGCTGCTTGAGACTTGCTCTGGGACTGCCTAGGGTTGGCTCCAGACTTCAGAGATCTGCCACATTAGTCATTGAGAGCTCAATTATTGGGGCACAATTCAAGAACCAAATCAACAACCAATGATGCAATTAAGGCTGAAAACAACAAAGGAGGCTTCTACTCTATGCCACACCATTGACTACAGAGGCCTCCAAATTGGCAAAATTGACATTGTCCAAGTCTTTTCCTCCATTCTGATCATCCTCTTCCTCAATTAAATAGCATGTTTTATTATGCAACCTACAGACCAAGTTGGTCAAAGGAAGGGAATTCACTGACATGATGTCAAGGAACAAAGACTGTCAGCACTTCTCAGCCCAACTAGGTGCCTTCCCAGCTAACATTTTCCATGTACCTTGATGATGAAGATATCTACATGAAGGGCACCATGCATGAGCTACCAGTCATTAGAATATGTGGATGGATACCTTGAGCAAACTGCCTGATCCCCAAATTTGATCTGGTTCTGCTCACCAGAGGCCCACTCCTTCAATGCATTCTCAATGTGAAGGACAGTTGAATTATCACAAATGATAAGGAAGTATGCTACCCACTGCACAGACAGCCAGGTTGAGAACCAGATCAACAACTCTTTTCTCCTTCACCATGGCTTGACTGGCTTGAATATCCACCTTGCCAGTTTTTGAAAACCACTGGAGACATATGATCTCCTCAAGACATGGGTGGCTGAATGGTTCTTGTGTATTGTAGGTTTGGTTCTGCCAAAACATATCTTAATAGAGGAAAACTGACCACATTGTAGTCCACACACTTCATAATCAGTCCCACTGTACATGAATTTGCTCTTGTGCAAAAGCCATTGGACCTTTTCAATGACACCTTGGGTGGAAAGCTTGCCAGGGATTCCATAGAAAAATGAAATGGCATCTTGTGCCTTCTTTGCAATTGAGTTCAGGACCCCACTGCATCCATACCAGATCTCAGAAAAGATCAAAGGAGACTCAGTATGTGTAGCATGGCTCAGAAAAGTGAAATGAGACATACAAATTTTGCAATAGCATCTTGAAGCTCACTATCATGCTCGACAGTCTTGAGAGCCTTTAGCAGTTGGGGACTTTTCTGCACAATGTTCCTGAGAATAGAAGATATTATGTCTTCACGATCACCAGTAGAGGATGCATTGACAATGGCAATTTCATAACAGAGTCTTGACTCGGCTGCCTGTGCAAGGGGAAGAACATCGATTGGAAAGTCTGCTTCACGAATCTTACCACCACCACCAGAGGACAAGGTGGTTGAGGGCATGGAGGACTGGCTGCACATATGCCTATGCTTCTTCCTCTGGGAAGAGGTGATCAGAGGTGTTTCATCTATGATGATTATCTGTTGTATTGGCACATCACATCAGTATTTCAAAAAGCTGTAGTTGCAAGAATGAAATTCCATATGCCATTTTGTTTCCCCCCACCAAAGTCAGCAGTTGTCTTGCTGTTGTCATTATCCTCATCATCCTCATCTTCATCCTCCTGATCTTCTCCTCTGTATTCCCATGTTCATCAGCTTCATAGTCCAAGTAGTCATCTGTGTTCTTGTCAAACACTGCTGGGTTTCCTCATCAGCTACACCACCAGCCACCTCTTGGGCAAAACTAGCTTTATCTTCGTCTACAAGGGACATGGCACTAGAGGAGATTCGACATTTTGAATGCTTGGCAGGAGGTTTGTCCTCTTCTGATGATTCCCTGGCCTTCTCAGATAACTGATCCTGTGCTAAGAGAGCCCTATTCTTCTCTTGGATAGCTGTCTCAAAACATTAACCAGTTTCTCTGCAAGCACCACCAATGTGACTTGCCTTGATTTTCACTGGTGTTAGCATCCTTGAGAGTTTGTTTTTTTCTTTTCAGAAGAGAGGTGAGAAGTGCTTCTTCTTCCTTGTTTAGTGATGATGAAGTAGATGAAGTAGATGAAGTAGACATAGCAGTGACAGCACCCTTTCCCTTCAGTGTGGTGCCTGTCTTCATTGTGGAGTCCTTAGTATTTTTGCCCTGTGTGTTCTTCTGAGTCCTTGGTGGGGGAGAGAGTTGAAGGGAGGATGTGTTGCAGGCCAACCTTCTGGTACTCATGGTAAGGTGTACTAGTAGAAGACAAAATCAACCACAGAAAAAAAATATACTTCAGTTCTGAATATTAATATGGTTCTGAATATTTAGACTACTACATCATGTTATCACTACCAGCCCATTGTCCACTTGAAAAAAATGTATTACAAATCCAACCATTAGCATCTTCTGCCCATCTGTTACCTGCCTTGTCATTGTTGAAGACAAGAGAAGCCTGCAAACCTTGAAAATTCAAATTATAATGAGTGAGATGCATTGACTGAAAAATCGAGGTGTCACCATTCCTCTTTGCCACTACCAAGCCTAACTCTTGAAAAACCAGATCTCCCCCCTCACAGTCAGAGATGACCAACACCATGCAAATCAATTATCCCCTGGGTCATGGTGGGCATGAGTGGCAATGTTTACATTAACCATGATACCACTCCATGGGAGGTGTCATTGTTGGCTGTACTTTACTGTCCCCCACCTAGTCTGATTGGAATGCTCAGAATCCTAGCAGATTCCGAGTGGAGTCCTAACAAATTCCTAGCTGCCCTAGGAATTCCTAATTGTCCAAGTGGACTCCAAATAAATTCCAAGCAGAATAAAACTCCTAGCAGTTTTATTCCAAGTAATGTCCAAGTGTCCAAGTAAATTCCTAGCACAATCTTTAAATATCTCTAAGTCAACTAGTGATGATTACATAGTCATGTGACTTACCATATATGGAATATAGTGATGTTATATATCATTCTGACTGCATTTTTTAGCTGAGTTTGAAAATCACCCTTGCATAGTGATGGGACTGTCTATACATAGAACATAGTGATGTTATATATCATTCTGACCACATTTTTTAGCTGAGTTTGAAAATCACCCTTGGGTAGTGATGGGACTGTCTGTATATGGAACATAGTGATGTTATATACCATTCTGACTGCATTTTTGAGCTGAGTTTAGAAATCACCCTTGCATAGTCATCTGACCTACCATATATGGAACATAGTGATGTTATATACCATCCTGACTGCAATTTTCACCCAAGTTTGAAAATCACCCTTGCGTAGTCATGTGACCTACCATATATGGAATATAGTGATGTTATATACCATCCTGACTGCAATTTTCAGCTGAGTTTGAAAATAACCCTTGCATAGTAATGGTGCATCCTATTTTGACCAGATTTTTTAATCTGAGTTTTTTTTGTCATCTTGCACTCTCTTTGAATGATCAAGTAAAGCCATTAAGGCATCATCAAGATATTCCTCTTGTATTTTTGTCATTGTCACACTTTTACTAAATGATCAAATCCAATTGATGTGTGAAATATGGAACCATCAAGATATCCTAACAGGATATTTAGTGTTATATTAGAGTATGTTGAAGGGAAACTTTTGAAACTCATGGCATCATCTATTGTGTACCAAACCTTGCAGACATCCAAATACATACCAACACTTTTGCAGATTCTAGGCAAAACATTTGGTGTCATATTAGAGTAAGTTGAGGGGAATTTGCAAACTCAGTACCACATCTTATGATGGCATCATATGTTGTATATCACATCTGCAGATAATGACATTTGACATTCCCCCTTTCCCTGCCATTGTTGCATCCTTTTGTCATTGTTCATTGTTGCCATTGCCATGGCTGCCCCTTCCTCATTGCCATTGTCATCACTGCCCCTTCCTCATTGTTGTCTCCACCCTCCTCATTGCCACCCCCCCCCCATTGTCCCACCTGTCCTGTCATCATTGTCATTGTTGCCCTGTTACTGGCTGGGTTGCTTTGTTGTCATGCCATCACCATTCATTCCTGTCCATTGCTCCCCAGTCCCACCCCATGAGCAGTGGCTTGCAGCAGTGGTTCAGGGAGCTGGTGTGGTTGGTGGCTGTGGTGGCCATCATCGTGGTGTTGTTATACCACAGATCAATCCTACATAGATAAAAAATGTAATTAGTTCAAATAAATCAGAAAAAAACAATGGAAAAAAACTTACCTACAGCCCAAATGACATTGTCATCATTTGGGCCTGTTTAGTGCACATTGCAGCTCCTGCTTGCCATGTGCTGCCATGGTGGCAGTCATGGGACCTGTGGCTGTGGGGTGTCAAGGAGGTGGTGGCAGCAGAGGGGGGATGGAGGGGCTGTCGTTGTCGAGTGTGGTGGTGGTTCATGTGATGACATGGCAGCATTGATGATGGTGTTGTGCATTGTAATACACAGCCACTGCAAACCCTATGTAGGGTGTTGAATTACCACACCAATTATGCCCTTGTGGTGTAATGGTTAGTTGTGTCTTTAATTATGTAATCATTGATCAAATGGTTGAGGGTTTGACTCTTGTCCAAAACATTACTTTTATACTTATGTATAAGTAAGTAAGGACTAACTGGGACTCAGACAAGCTCAGACTATTCCTAGCATTCCTAGCAATTGCTGTTAGGAATCCAAATGGACTCTAGCTACCAAGAAATTCCGAGTCTGAGCACCTTGTTAGGAATCCACTAGGACTTCACTTGGACTCTGATCAGACAAAGTTAGGACTAGGAATGCAACTTTGGCAGTAACTCCTGCCAAAAAAAATCCTAGTAAATTCCACTTGGATTCCTAGCATTCCGATCAGACATCTCAGAATCCGAGTGGATTCCAATCAGAATAGGTGGGGGAGAGTAAAGAGCTCATTGTTGGGCAGGATATCAATCTGTTGGCACAACAATAATGAAGTCTTGGGATGCAAACCCTCCATCTGAATATCAAACAGCTGTCAGTAACATTAAGTAGTTAAAGAATGAAATATTACCAGGTTTCTTTGCCATGTTAAAACTGGTTCAAAAATGGACTCCAAACAATGGTAGTCTTTAAGGTTTTCGTTGATTTCCTGTGATTCCCTAGGAATGAGATTTGAAAGTGCTGTCACCTTCTTAGTGGAGGTCTTCTTTAGCTGGCTTGGATGTATGTCATTTGGGGCATGGTCACCCTGGAAAATACAATTAGTCCAATGCAAGATAAAACCAAGACAATGAAAACATACACCTGTGGAATAACAGTTATACCGGTTCAAGTGAAGAAACTGGCCAGCTGGTTCTTTGGTGGTTTCTTTCGCTGTGTTGGTGACTTTTATCCAACCAGGGAATACAACAGAAAAATGGTCCAAGAGAGTGCTGCGGTCCTTTGTGGCATGGTCAGGCAAAGGGTGACCAGTGGTTCCCCTTTCTTGTCATTGATGGTAATATCCATTCTGGACAAACATTCATCAAATGGCCTGGAAAAGAGTGGAAAAGACACTGTGGTATTAGATCTGGATCAACTCTAATGAATTGGTCTGATGTTCTGGCACCTGTCTCGAGCTGCTCCACTAACTACAAAGTTATCAGTTTGGCTATGAAAAGACTGACAAAGAAGTCAAATCACTCACCATCTCCTCCAACTCCTCTATAGACTCTACTGTAATTGCTGCATCTGTTTTCTTCCTTTCTCTTACAGTCCACTGATGTATGTAATCTGCATCTTGGCTCTGGAAGGGCATCTTGGTGGTTGGGATCAAATGCCATTTGGATTTGTCAATGACTGATATAGGGCATTTGTTCATCAAAGAAGTGATTGTTGTGGTCCTGATGACTGTCAAGCCCCTTGGGTTCACTGAGAGGGGAGGGAGGAGCAGGTGAAGATCCACAGGTTGAACTCCTAGAAGGGTTTGACAGAATTGAATGATTGATCATAGACAGTGAATAGGGTGTGCTATCAGAGTTGTGGCACAAGTTGTAGCAAGAGCCCCAGGAAATGGTGCATCTAGGTGTGGTGAATACACTACAAAGAGGATGCAGGTTTAACACTGACAGGGAGTCAATTCTCAACCAACAACGTACTTTTGTGCAAAGGAATCGAAAAAGGCATCAGATATTAAGAGATCAGAGCACAGAATGCTGGGAACAACTCCATGCTGTTGGAGACAAGTAGAAGAGAATGTGGTGGAAAACGATAGATTGGGTAGCAAGCAGCAAATTTTGTGAACTGTGGGGATGACAAACTTCCAAACCTGGATGCTGAATGGATTCATGTCATCTTCAGCAGTTGTAAGCCATGTATGTACATCTCCAATGATAGGTACCATGTACCAAGGCCTGGTGAACATATAAGCCTACAAATCTCTGTCACCACAGCTGCAGGCAGCTGTGTTATGGTACTCATAGACCTTGCCACAGCTATCAGCATGAGGAGATATAAGGACCCTATAGTCGATTCTCAATCATCTGACCACCAAAACAAGTTTAGGTAAGATAAAATGCTCACCTGCTCCAGCCAGCACAGCAAATGTGTATCTGGATGCCTTCCACCAAGTCAGCTGGGCATCAGCAAAACCATCAGGGTTCCCCACCTTCTTTTCTTGCTTCATGACAGCTGCAGCAGATTTGAGGTGACAGGTGTTATGAATGGCTTCTATCTTTGTGACAAATTGAACCAGATTAAACATACAAATGAAGTCAACACCTATAGCTACTTTTTCAGAGCACCTCATGCATAGTGATGTGCAAGGCCTGGCTCAAAGCCCTGAAGCCCAGGCTGCCAAGCCCTAGAAGCCCGAGCCGAGCCGGGCCTTTGAAGCAGGCTTGTGGGGCTCAGGGCTCAGCTCAAGCTCGACAAAGCCCAAGCCGAGCCCCCAAGCCATGGCTTCAGTTTGGGATATACAATATATTTGTCTAGCCAGAAAATGATCACATGACTATAAACAATCTCCCAGATCAATCTACGGTGGTCCTGTACAGTTCTTCAGCCACCATCAAAACCAACAAAAAAAGAAGGTATCGCCCAATAACAAGGATACTGTCGTGCGCCATCTAGTTGAAAAGCATTCTCAAGAATGCTGAAGCGATGGTAAGTATTTTAGTTCCTTATTTTCCACGTTACTGTATGCTGATGTAAATGTAATTATGTTACAGTACAAAGAACGTTACATTGAGATTTACACGAACAACTCGGCACCATCACAGCCACAATGAACCAGAAAGTCAGCAATACGCAAAGTTGGCATTCTGATTCATGAATTGTCTGATGACGATGATGATGATGATGCCAACGATGACCCTGTTGAACCTAGTGATTCAATGGCTCCATGGCATGATGATTTTAATGGCTACTTATACTCAAAGGATCAGCTTGGGGATATGACAATTGTTGAGTGGTGGGGAGTACATATTTCTTCCCCATTATTACATGATTAGGCTGATTATGGTGTAGTGGAACTGTAATCGATATGAAGTCTGGGCGTCCCTCGCACGCGATGTACTCCCGATCATGGCATCATCAGTTTCCAGCAAACGCGCGTTCTCATCCGCGGGAATCACCATCAGCAAGCGCCATAACCGTCTAAAACCGGACATTGTCAAGGCTTTACAATTCCTCAAGTGTATCTATCACCGCGACCTCCTATTCCGTGAAGAACCTAGTACTGAGCTTGAGGCGGAATTAGATGAGTATGAAGACGGTGTTCAGGGTGATACAGAAAAGGTGGGTTGGGATGAATTGATTTCTGATCTTGTTGATGACGAGGGCTTTGTGGATCATGACAATGATGATGTATATGTGCAAGATGTAGCATAGGGATATAGCGTAGAAATGAATTATCTTTCTCCTGCGAGCCTGGGCCTGAGCCTGAGCCGAGCCTGAGCCGAGCCAAGCCTTGTGCAAAGGTTCGGCTCAACACCACTGTAAGCCTGAGCCTGGTCAAGCCGAGCCCAAGCCTGGGCTTTCGAGCCGAGCCGGGCCCTGCACATCACTACTCATGCAGCATGTGATCGCCTGGAGGCTGTCAACATTGAACATGGACTGGTCACCATAACTCACATTCAGTGTATCTCCAACAAGGGACATGAGGCTGCCTAGAGTGTCAGCACAATCTTGGACACAAGCCCCAGCAGCAGCTAGATCTGCAAGGGCATGGCAGCCTGTGGTATGGAGATTGAATTGTTCAGTGTCATCTGCTGTCATGGTCCAGTGAGCCCTGCCATGCTTACAGCTGGAGCCCTGTCTGCGGTGATGACCACCTCTGTTACCCTGGCATTCCTCAGCACAGTTGGCATCTCCTGCATCCAAGTCATTACTCCCTTCTACTTCTCTTTGACATTGACAACCTGGTGTATGCCCCACCTATGCCCCCATTCAGGTGCAGCACCTCCTACCCTTCCTGTAGGCCAAAATTCTTCCCCATCTCTAACCACCCCACTGCTGACTTCGTTCCCTTCCTGGCCTTCCTCAGCATGCTCAGAATCTCCTCTTGCCTCATCATTGTCTCCTCCTAATCCCATCAGTTCCCCTGACTCTGCCACATCCTGGAGGAAGAGGTCATCGCTACTGGTCCATCCTCTTTTCCCACCTCTTTTCCTTTCCTGCAAATTGCTCCCATGGCTATGCTTCATTCCATGGGCCCTGTGTATGATGGGTGTTGTTGGCAATGACATTGGTGCTGGTGACCCAGTTGGTGTTGATTGTAGCCAACCAAAATTGGTACAGGCCAACCTTGTGTGGATGGAGGTGTGGGAAGGAGCAGGACTGACTCAGAATTGAGGGCAGTGGGCCATGTCTGGGAGGTGGCAGGTGGGAGGCCACCAGAGGTGGAGATGAGGTTGGAAGATGGTGTTAGATACTGAAATCATGTAACAGAAAAGGGTCAGTTGAATACATATCACACAAGCATATGGTTAGAGGGCATACATACCTGGCCCATCTCTGATGTTAACCCCCCTAATGATGGCAGCATAAATAGTTGTGACATCCAATCTGGGGGGCACACCTCTCCTGGCATGGTAGTGCCTGCCATATAGACAGCGGCAGCAGGTGTTGATGTGATCCTGGGTAGCTGGATGAACATAAAAAAAAAGATCGATGCTAGAATGGAAAGTATGTACCTCATATCCCAGTCCACCTGTGAACATGTGGCTAGTACTAGTAGGGGAAGGGGCTATACAGCTCCCCAGGGACAGTTGATCATGTGTGGGCATAGAATGTGACAGTGTGTCAGGGCCAGAGAAAGGTGGGACACTGTCAGGGTGTAAACCTTCCTGGAGGGTGAATTGTGTTCAATGGAAGCCAATGGTGGATCATCAACTTAACTGAACTTACTAGTACACAATGGGTCCCAGAACAAATGGATTGGATGAGGAAAGACACTGCACATCTGGTGCAGTGCCATACTGCACCAGAAAAGGTGAGTCATGTGTCATGGATTGAACCCAAATAAACTCACCCGTTCCACTCTAGTCTTTTGCTCACCTTGAGAATCTTGGAGGCACTGTATTAATGACTGCAGTTCGTCATTTGCTAGGCTGCAGCAGATGACTCAGGTAAGCACTCATGATCACTGTCATCACCAAGGATCTGGAGGAATTGTGTCAAGACTGAGACATCCCACCTGTGAAGATAAATAGGAAGCCTGAAGTCTGTTGACTGAAAAAGGAAATCATCAGCAGTGACTGCTGAGGATTTCCTTTTTCAGTCAATGGACAAGTTCACAGGTACCTGAACAGGATCAACATGATGAGTTGTTTTGTGTGTGTCCTCAGCTGTTTTTCACAACCTTCACAACCCTCTCCTACAACCTAATTTATGTTTATGCCCATCTCTTGATGTGGTCCCAGACATTGCTACCTTGTGCTACCCATAATTAATGCCCATGAGATTGTTCTCCTATCCTGTGAGTCAGTTCAATTCTGTATGTGAAACTTAAAAGTTGAACTGATGCTCTTTGGAAATGTTCAGTTAATTGACCCTTCCAAGTTCCCTAACCCTAATGCTCAACAGCCAATTTTATTACAATGGAAACATCCTGTACATGGGGTAGCAAGTTTATTTAGAGGCATGAGACATTGATCACATGGCTACTCACTGGGACCTTGTTTACAGGGCCATCTCTGATAGCCAGAGAGGACAGATGTAGACAGATAGAGATCATGGTACATATCAAAGTGGAGGTACAAAGCAACATTGTAACCCCTGTGTCACCCCCTTATCTGTAAGTTCCCCTTCTGTTCACTGGCACATTCTACCTGTTGTTATAGCTTATCTTCACCTTGTCGCCTTGTGGCTTATCTGCTCCTTGTACTTGCCCTTCCTCTTTACCCAATACTATCAACCTGAGGATGCACACCAACATTGTTTCTGAGGACCATCAATGCCCTGCATGCTCCAAGTACTTTTGAACTAGCCAGGGCAGGAATGCACACCTGTCCACTGCATGCTGCTGTAAATGGTGGAAGAAAGGAAAGTTGTCAGAGTTTGGTTTATCAACCCATGATACAGAAATGCTAGAGATTATTGATGGCCTCGGGATTGCAGGATCTGATGAAGGTCAAACTACCCCCACATCCAAGTTTGATGATATGCCAGGAGTACTTGGGGATCTGGAGGATCAGGAGGAAGATCTGTTTTATTTCATTCCTGACATTGATGTTCAGATGGGAGAGCCAGGTCCAGGACCTTCCTCATCAAGGGTTTCTGGGAGTTACTACCAACCTGCATTGCGCATGTTAGATGATGAGGATGATGTGGGAATTGAAGAAGTCCACCCAACTGCAGGAAAGTGTATTGGAATGGATGATAGACTATGAGAAGTGGAAAAGGATATTTGGGGAGGCAGAATTGGGGACTTGCAGTGACACTGGAATGGATTATGGTTCTACCAATCCTTATTATCCCTTCATGTTGGAACTGGACTGGAGGATTGTATGGTGGGTGGTCAAAGATGGCCCTGGCCATAATGCTTTTGACAGGCTCTTGTCTATTCCAGGGGTCATTTCTATCTGCTTTCTCAATAAACTGTGGCTCATTTACAATCTCAGGTAGTGGAGAAGCTCAGTCTCTCCTTTACCAATATTCGTGGTCTTCACCAAATGGTAGATGTAATCCATGATCATGCTGGTACCTGGAGGAGTAGAACTCTGTCTTTCAAGGATACACCAGAGGACCAGTTCATTGTGTGATATAGGGATGTTGCAGAAGCTGTCTGGAGCCTGTGGGGTGATGCATCATTTTCCAAAGAGTTGGTCACTGCACCAAGAAAGATTTTCTCTGATTGTGGCAAGAAAAACCACATCTTCTCTGAGATGTGGACATGTCAATGGTGGCATGCTATTCAGGTGCGTTACAGAGCAGTATGGATGCTTTCATATGTGATTAATATTAAATGAACAGTAGAGTCTTCTACCCCTTGGAGCAACACTCTCCCTTGTCATCATAGCCACTGACAAGACTGAACTGACCCAGATTACAGGAGGAAAGTCAGCTTATCCTGTCTATCTCACCATTGGTAATCTCCCCAAATCCATCCATTGCAAGCCTTCATGTCATGCTTGCATATTGATCAGCTACCTGCCTGTTGACAAGATCAACTGCTCTTCTTTGACTCAGAATGAGCACCATGCACATCAACAACATCTGTTTCATGAATCCATGAAAATGATTCTCTCCCCACTAATCAAAGCAGGACTGGAAGGTGTCGATATGACTACAGGAGACAGAAGAGTGTATCATGTCCACCCAGTTCTTGCCACCTATGCTGTTGACTATCCTGAACAGTGTTTGGTGGCATGCACTAAATATGGTATATGTCCCAAGTGCAAGGCTGCTGCAAATGATCTTCAACATATGTGTCCTACTGAGCTGAGGACCAAAAAATGGACCTTAAGGGTGATAGATGACTCCATGGCTTCATCTCAAATGTCTGCTCAGTTTTACTGCAACTGTATGGCCATGGATGTCTCCGGCAGCCTGAACAAGCCTTTTTGGAAGGACCTGCCATACATGGATATCCACCATTCCATTACACCTGACATTCTCCACCAGCTCTATCAAGGTGTTCTCAAACACCTTATCAACTGGTGTCAGCTTGCCATGTCTCCTGAAGAGCTTGACCAGTGGATTAGAACACTCCCCCCAGCATATGGGTGTCATCATTTCAAGAATGGTATCTCCACATTGTCCCAAATCTCTGGAATGGAGAGAAAGAATATGGCGAAGATCCTGCTGGGATGCTTGGTTGGAGCAATACCGAAAAAAGGCCAACTTGCTGTCAAATCCATTCTTGATTTCATCTACCTTGCACAGTACTGAATGCACGATGACATCACATTGGGTTATATGAAGGATGCACTGGATGCATGGGGAGAGAACTGTTCCTACTTTGTAGAAGATACACATATACATGAGGACCTCAATATCCCCAAATTTCACTCCCTCCTTCACTATATTGACTCTATTCATTTTCTTGGAATGATGGACAATTACAATCCTGAGCTTTTTGAGTGCCTTCACATCGACTTCGCAAAAATGGGTTGGCATGCATCCAACCATCGTGATGAGTTTCCCAAGATGGTTACTTGGCTTTTCTGCCAGGAAAAAATCATGCAGTTTGACAACTACATCACAGACACTATTTTGGCCCCCCCCCAAGCACATCCCTCTGAGGGAAAAAGTCCCTATCAAACTGGCCAAATATCCCAACCAAGCAGGAAAGTCCCTAGCCTCTGTTGAAACTTCCCATTCTGCACCAGGTTTCTTGACAAAGCTAAAATACCTCAACCACTTCCTGCCTACTAGGGCCTCTAATAAAGCATCCCATCCCTATCCTCTTCCATTCAACAAGCTGGGCATCTTTCATCAATTTAAATTTCACCCACATGGACTGCAAGATGATGATGATGAAACAAATATAGTCAAGGCCATTTCCATCTCACATGGACATCCATCAGGACAATTTGACACAGTTATAGCTTTGAGACAGATGAAGCTGAGGCTACCGGCCTCAAGGGCATGCTAGTAACTCTTGATTTTTATGATAAGCTATTGAAGCATAGTTGCAGGAATTCAAGTTGGAAGAGTGTGAGTGACCTTCAAGCTTCCCACCCATTTGGACCATGGCTTGGGATCAACTGAAGCCCCCTCCTCATTTCAATGAGAGCCTCTGGCTTACATCCAGTGGTATTCAAGGCTCAAAAGCTGTCCTGATGTACACCATGGTATGTATGGTGTGAATACCACTATAGAATGAGCTATAGTACCACTGGCAAGTATTAGGCAAACCTCACCAGATCCTTCAAATGACCCTTACACTTGTTTGTCTTTGCAAGCTCTCCTTGCCAATACTTTCTGGTGCCTTAAATCACCATTTTCTTTCCTGGATCTTAGTCTGACTAGTCTTGAAATCGGATCATAGTTCTGATGCTTCCCTGAATGTATTTGTTACAAAATAAAGCTGCCATCCCTCTTTTATTCTCTTTATGGCCTTGTGGCTCCATCTCCTAAGTGTATATGTGCATGTGGTTGTGATCTTTATGTAACTCGGAGGGTTGAACTTGGACATCTGAATGGACAACGACAAGCACTGTTGACAGCCAGTGTTCTTTTGCAAAATTATTTGTTATTACATAGTTGCAAGCAAGGCTCCAAAGTACAATACATGTCACCTGCTTGCACTGGGAAGCAGGGGATCCTTGGTCACTGTGCACCAGCTCATCAAGTGTTTTTGTCAAGAAAAGCTTTCTGGGCCAACAGCCCTTCATCCAAAAATCCCTCAGGTGAAACTGGAGAGGCATTTTTCAAGTCTGATGACTTTCCTATGAGTGAGGCAGGGCGATCTGGGGTCTGCCATGATTCTCCATCCATGGCATCACATTGCACCATCAACCTTGATGAGTCCTTATTCCCCAACACCCATAACAGTAACACAAGACCTACCTCATTCTTCTCCAATGGCCTTATCAGATGATGCAGATGCTTGTCAACGGCCCATTGATCCTGCCAAATCACAGAATGTGTTGAGTGGATTGGTCGGATATGCTGGGGAACCAACCATGTCCAATTTATTGAGCAGGAGGAGAGGGAGGAATATGAGGTGGAAGTGAGCATCATGGAAGAGAACTTAAACATGGAAGCTGAAGAGGATGGAATGGGGTGTGATCATGATGAGCCTCAGGATGAAGAAGACATGCCGTTTGCTGAACCAGGCCAGGAAGGAATTTCAGTTTGGGACCTTCTTGGTGAGGGTTTTATGAAAGAGGTCACAGAAATAGGTTGGCAACTTTTGAACCAATTCTAAATGAC
>QLOK01042140.1:0-17851 GCA_003313805.1 Tricholoma flavovirens
ATGGGCGCATGCGATGTCATGGATTTGGACATCGCTTACCTTAGTTGTCGGAGATGGACAGGAAATTTAATACTGGGCGAAAGATTTTCCGGGCGTCTCAGGAAGCCTCGGCAAAAGCAATTTGTGAAAGGTTTACGGGAAGTCATCGATCATCCACTCCCGACACGTTCAAACTGGCATGTGAAATTTCCAAGCTTCTTCTTCGCAAATGGACCGAATTGACTAGCGAGTAGGAAGTTTCCGCCTTATAAAAAGTAAGCCACTTCAACGTGCCGCTTCGTTGGAAATCGTCCCACCGCACAGAAGCCATGATGCATTACTCCATGCTCCTCACGCTCTTATTTGCTCTCCCATTTCATCCGAACCACGTACTAGCTTTTCCACAGTACGGCAGCCTCGCCGGTCTTTCAGCCAGACAACTTGCCGAAATCCTCCCGACGCTGCAAGCACGGTTTGATATTATTCCTCCACCTGGTCCTATGAAAGATACGTCGACGAAGCTCGTCAATGATAAGGATCATCCCTACATCCCACCGGGGCCCGACGACATTCGAGGACCATGTCCTGCTATGAACACCCTTGCTAATCATGGGGTAAGTACTGAAATACGGCCTCTCCGCCGTAGCTAATCTGAATGTTAGTATATTCCACGCAATGGAATTGCAAGGCCATACCAAATCGTCGCTGGTGCTCAAGAAGGTATTTGTATTTTATGTTTGCTTTTGTTCGATGCTAACTCGGCAAAAAAAGCTTTCAATATGGGCAATGATCTGGCCAAAGTTCAGGTCTACGGGAACCACATACTTAACGGCAATTTGATCACGGACTTGATGAGTATTGGACAAAAGACGTCGCGTACCGGCACGGATCCCCCCCATTGCACCGTCGGTGGCCTGGATGATCATAATACACTTGAGGGTGCGCTTGCTACTTCTTCACAATGTCGACAATGTTCACGTAGCGAATATTGTTTTCTAGGAGATGCAAGTATGTCTCGAGGTAAGACATCCGTAGTGCCTTTTATATGAAGAGCGCTGTAATACTGATTATTTCCAGGTGACCTCTACTTCGGTAACAACCATAGTTTCAATGAAACAGTCTTCCAAGAGGTAAGATCTTCAGTTGTAGCCTACAAAGCAAAGTCGCTGATATACCTCCCATAGTTTGTTAGCGCAAGCAGAAAATCCTATGACGGAAGATATGACCACAAAGTCGCAATAGACCTTCGCTACCAACGATTCAAAGATAGCATCGCGACCAATCCGACATTCACTTATTTACCCCAACGCTTTTTCTCGGCCTTGAACGAGGCTGTTTTCACCTACGTGCTCTTCGTGGATGGACGCTCCACTAAATATGCTCGGCGCCTTGATATGGACGCTGCACGCAGTTTTTTCCAATTGGGAAAATTGCCCCACGATTTTCACAGAGCAAACCGGCCTCTTTCAGGCCTGGAGAATGCTCAGGAGGTCGTCAAACTTCAGAATGCTCGTCCTGAAATCACACCGGGAAAAAACAATGGCACGGTTAACAGCTTCATCGCTCAGCCGGTCCCCGCGACCCTGCGGATGTGCTCTGGCTACTCGCAGTTTGTCCATTTTATTGTGCAAGTCTACCCGAAAGCTACCGGTGATCTGAGGAAATCTCTTGCAATAAACCTTCATTACTTCTACGAAGGATTTGCATCGTCTAATTGCACCGAGCTATTTCCTTACGGCAAATCGTCATATGTTTAAATTTTCGATTTCCTGCGATGTGTAAGGTTCTGCACAGATTCTTTCGCACTCTCCTTGTGGGATGTTTTCGCCTTCATTTATGAGCTGGGACATTTGCAATGTTCGTAATCTACGATTTCCGTATAATTTAATACCTGAACGAACTATCATGAGAAGTGCAGGAAATTACAAAGTCTGTCCAGGTTAACCGTTAACAAAACAAATGATATGGTCCTTACTTCCAGTACATCCCACCCCGGCCTCTGACGATGGGGCTTTGATCTACATGAAATTCATGCCATCAGAATGCAATTGAGACCTGAGCTATCTCATTGATGCCTCAGCCACTCGACGTGGTAGACAGGGCAAGAAGAGTTCAGGTACAATTATACTTTTTTTTTATAACTATAACTTATATATGATGCAAATTGCTTAACAAAAAAACAAACAGATGAAAATACTGCAAGACGGTCAAAAAGTAAGCCTACATCATTTATCTTTTTAATATCTTGGTATTTAAAATATATTTTAGGATCAAAAACTGCTCAGACAAAGGGTCCAGTACCTGAGTCAACATCACCTGTAGCAGGTCATCCTGGTCTTGGAAAAACAATAAATAATTTGTGGCAAAGCCAAGGTATGTGTCATCTCATCAGCATCATCAAATATTTAATGAAAGTGATATTGACTTCGAAATAGTTGATCATACAAAAAATACTCCTCCCCGGCCATCTCTTGCTGTTGCTATTACACCTCTGACTCTACCTACAAAGTTGCTTATTACCTCTTTATTTTTAAAATTGGCTTACATATAGTTCATTTTAGCATTTCATCTGCTCAAGACCATCCAATTGATGGACCACTCACACCTTTATAGGACGAAATTGATTCTGATATCACAATGATGGACGCAACCCACAAGCCTACTGAATTGCCACCCGATTCTACTGAGCCAGGTAGGCTTTGTTTCTACATCACAGTCAAATAAACTTTGATAAATTTGTTCACTATCAAAGATGATGACAATGATGACAACAATGAAAACCAGATCGACAAGCCACATTGATCTGACCGTGATCCTGGTATGTTTGAGTACAATGTTGACTTCTTTGCTTGATGTAATTTGCATATAGATTATATACCTTCAGATGATGAAGGTGGCACCCATGGTGTTGGTAGCAGTAATCAAAGTAAGCTCAATTTTCACTATTATAAATTATTGTAGAATGATAATAATTGTGATTAGATAATGATGGTTCTGACTCTTTGCAGCAAAACTCAGTTGACTTTGATATGGATGCCAACACGATTTCAGTGATTAATAAAACCTATCATGGTCCATCGACCACTTTGACCAATGATATTGATATGGCTGCAATCGGTGGCAATAATGTCATGGATATGGATATGGATATGGATATGGATATGGATATGGATATGGATATGGATATGAATACAAGTTCAAATTCGACTGGTAATGTTGTTATATATTATAATTGGGACTATTCTGACTTGCACAAATTAGTGGCTGAGAACCAAATGCAAGTAGATTCTAACAGTGATGAAGATGATAGCAACTGGGAACCAGATCGCAATGATATTGATGATAGTGACAACAACGAAGATTCTGATGATCTTGATGCATCAGACCAAGTAATTGCTGGATGCAGTGAGTATTCGATCATCTTTTGTGTTTCTTTTATATTAAATTTGTGTTAGCTGTTATTGACAATTTGCTTCCTTGTTGAATCTTGTGTCTATCTGGCAAGGAATTGATGAATTTATAGATGGTATAAATGCACCTGGAGTCCCAAAGCCAGCTCAAGATATACAGATGCTTACTGCCACAATCAAGTCTGTGTTGGATGTCTTTCAATCAGATCCTACATCTTATGATGGCACTGTCAATGCAATCAATATATGGAACAATTTGCCTGGGCTACAGTGATACAATGCCGTTTCTGCTATTGACATGTGGATTAGGCATGTTTTTACCATGCTAGGCACTTGGACACCTTTCTTGTGGTTGAATTGAGTACTTGACCAAGCAATTAAATCACTTTCTCTACTTCCAACCCATACTCCACAAGATGATGATGATAACAACACATTAATTCCACTGCCAAACCTGAACTCACAGACCTGCTGGATTCACAGACTTGTCCGGGACATCCACAATTTACATCTCAGTCAGAAGCGTCCTACAAAACAACACATTTTTGATCCATCTGTCCACTGTTCAGCTCTTGTCACAAAACCATATGTTTATGTGATTCCAAGATTTATCTTTGATATCGATCAAAATCTGCAGTGCACACAGATCCAAGCATCTAGTATTCTGATGGCTTGGCTTGGTTTTCCTGGAGGTGACATGATCAAACAACAATATGCCATTGTAGATGCCTTGTCACAAATTGGGCTACCTATTTCACTATTTCTGTTGGATGAAGTATGGGAGATTTTCAATGACACTTTGGCTGCCACCCAGACAACTTGGCAGCAATTGGGTAATAGAGGGCAACCCACACATCTAGAGGTGCAGAAAATGTTTCATTATGCATTTCAGAACCATCCTTTGCTCGATCTAGAATCTGCTGAACTCGCAAATCTTCATCTCTTGGCTCATTTTATGGATCACTGGTTCAATACAGAAGGAGGTGCACAGAAATTTGTTGATCCTATCAACACCTTCCATAAATGTCGGCCATGCCTCAATGTTCCTCCCGCATTTTCTGCTCCTCAGCCAGCCTTGTCCAATACTTCAGATGTTTCACATCAGGCATTTGCACAGTTTCTTCACAGTGTTCTGCCTGCAATACAGATGCTGAATGCAAATGATCCCTTTCTTAAAAGCCAGAAAGGAGTTACAAATGAATTTATCCAACACATATTGAAGAAGCCCAACCATTTCTTACCCTTCCAAGAGCGCGCGCCAACTTGCATCAATGTTCAAACATCTGTCTATGCAGACATCAATTTTCTCCACACTCCTGAAGGATTGTGGAGCATGCTTGCTCATCATGGAGTTTTCTATGGCTCCAAATTTGCATTGACCCATCCTGGAGATTTCAAGACCATAGATGAATGGAACATATTTTATGCAGACTCTGGTCAACAACCATCAACCAGTTTCCTATTTTGTCAACCGCAATGCATATGGTCCAAGCAACTCGTGGAGATCTTTAGATCGGCTTTTGGAGTATTGGGAAAGTTGTAACAAATGGACAACTCTCTGGACTGAGTATCCTCAACCAACTTTCAAACAACTCTATGAGTTTCTTGTACAATCCCAGAAAAATGTGAATTTGGGCCAGTAGAAGAAAAATAACTCAGCCCAAAAAGATACATGCCCAAAGGTTTCTCTATTCCAGTTCCAGGGAATTGGTCCACTGACTGCTCTCCTAATATGTGATGATTGTTTGCTTGCTGAACTAATCCCAATGCCATCTGCAGAAGAGATGGGAGAACTTGTTGTGATTGTAGGGAAGGGGGCACGCAGTGGCTTGGATCAACTTCAACTAGCTAATGAAAACTTGTCCTCACCACAAGATATTGAAAATGCATTCGTCAATTTGCATAACTATTTGGAGCAGGAGCTTACACCAGAAGAAAGGGCTGCTATGGGGTATGATGTTGTAATGCTGGAACATAGTTTATGCAAGTACAAACACTTATTTACTAGAGGATAAATACCATTGGCTTGTTCGCTTTCATGCTATGGGGTATGATATTCAAGTTGTAATAGCCTCTGGTTTGTACAAACACTTATTTGTATATATTGGAGTATAAATATAATTGGCCCATTCTCTTTTATACTTGTTGGGAGGTGATTCTTACAATGGATACAGCCCTCACTATGACATTCCCAAAAACAGATATGCTGACAAAGGTCATTGATATGTGACCCCAACTGCTATACCAAATCACGAACATCCACAACTAACACCAACACCAACAATGGTAACATAATGATGACAGCAGAAATGGATAACCCACTAATTGAATTATTACCTCCCGAGCTTGTTAGTAAGTTTTTTCTTCACTATCATTTATTTTTACTCCTAGTTTTTGAATGGAACAGGGCCCAACAATGACAAAACCAACTTAACCACTGGCACCTACGCCATGGAAGCAAAATGGGGGCACAACATCAACATCAACCAGTGGAAGGGGGCACAGCAAGTGTGGACATGAGAATGACAAAACGACAACCAGGGACCAGAAATGGAGGGCTGGGAGATGCCCCCTGAGCTCATGTGTATGTTTTGTTTCTTTGTTTAAAAAAATAATAGCTAGGAGGCAACTAACAGCGAGTATCACCAGCCGAAACAGCAAACACCGGTGAGGCAGGCCCAGGAGAAAACACTGTGAGCAGGGCAACTACAAAACCAGCTGTGCCAGGAGATGGGTGGAGCTAGCACAACCACAAGGAGGTGGCAGCAGGCCCATACAATGGTAAGCACCCCACAAACCCACCACATCACCACTGACCACCCAACCACATGAGAACAACGGCATCAACACAGCACCCCACCTGCTGCAGTGAGCCACTGCTCGCAGTGGGGATGGTGCTAATGTGCCTGTCATCGCAATTACAACCCAGACAGGACAAATGATGATGGCATAAGAATGACCCCAGCACCTATCGCTGCAAGCAACTGCTCTCAGGGTGGCAGGTGGGTGCTAATGGACAACTATATTAGATGAGGGGACATAATGGGATGAATGACAGTCAGAACAACAGGGGCATGACAACAGCCACAGCACCCAACCTCTGTCACTGTGAGCGACTAACAGGGAGCACCAGAGGCAGGAACAATGAGGACCACCATGACTACAGTAACCCTGACTGCCACTGTGAGCAGCTGCTCATGGGGTAGAAATGGGAGCATCTGGGATGAGGACAATGTGGAGATGTCAACAATGAGGGAAAAAAGCTAAGGTAAGGTTTTTTCTCTTTTCTTGTTTCGTTGTCTTGTTACTAACAAACTTTTTTGGGTATTGTTGATGACTGGTACCACCTGCCCCTCCCACCACTGCTCCCAGGGTGGCCAGGCAGTAGGAGCTACCTCTGGTAAGGATGATGAGACTACCAATAACCCCCAGCCTGAGTCCCCCAGCAACTGACAGCCTCTCTCTTGTGGCATACGAGCTGGTCATATTTAATTTACTAGTAGTACATGGATGTTATTAAATAATAAAGATATTTATAATTAGTCATACAAGTAATGATTTGCAAGATAGTGGAGGCCAGTGGTACTTGATCTGTACACCTCATACCAATACATGTGATTACCTGTAGTTATGAAGCTGTACTGTAATCTTAGACATTAACTCTTGCTCTCAACTGCTTATCTTCTTGTTACACCCACAACTCTCTTATCAGCCATTTCCCAACAATACTTGTGGGAATAGGTCTCACTATCACATATACAGGCCTCCAAAACTCACATTCATAGAGGAAACATATACTTACAATCCAGTGCTAGCTGTTTTTTTGTGACAAACAAGCAGAATTTAACATTGTCAAATCTAAGTCTTGGAAAAACTATTCATCCACCAATGGCTTACCTGTTTCTCTACTGCGCTATATTCTGCTACTTGTCTAGTTGTTGCTTCTCTTTATTCAACAGCTTTAGTGCCTCTGAGAATAACCAGTGGATTGCTCATCATACTCTGTTGCCTATGGCTCTGACACTTGCAATAGACTACAGCTCAAACCTTGGACAACTAGCATTCAGCTGCAATCGGTCAATGTTAGCTTTGTTAAACTGAAGTACATTATTGCAGTTTTGTGTCATGCAATGTACTATCATCTAATAGCATCTACTAAACTGTAGAGAATCAGACAACTTCCGAGTCAACTGCATCAAACCAAAGCACATACCATCTTACACAATTGTATGTATCACTGTTAACTGTCCACAATTGTTTTGTACTCATAAACCTGGTAATTGTATTGTCAAACAGAGCGCTCTGTATATCAACCAAAAACAACGTCCAGAAATATTAGAGTATGTCTCTTTCTTATGTATGATACAGAACAGTCATTTGAGTATATCGAGCCCTTGGACACCTGGTTGGCTGTGGTCAAATACCACACTGACTTATGAAATACCTGCTCAGTTGACCATGTGCCATTCTCAGTTGCAGTCACTGACTTGCACCTTACTGAACATTTGTTCGAGCCTTTGGGCACCCAGTTGGTTGTGGTCAAATACTGCACCAACTTATGAAATACCTGCTCAGTTGACCGTGTGCCGTTCTCGGTTGCGGTTGCTGACTTGCACCTTACCGAACATTTGTTCGAGCCTTTGGGCACCTGGTTGGTTGTGGTCAAATACTGCACCAACTTATGAAATACCTGCTCAGTTGACCATGTGCTGTTCTTGGTTGCAATCACTGACTTGCATCATATGGAACATTTGTTCCAGCCTCTGGGCACCCAATTGGTTATGGTTAAATACTGCACCAACTTATGAAATACCTGCTCGGTTGACTGTGTGCCATTCTCAGTTGCGGTCGCTGAATTGCATCTTACTGAACATTTGTTCGAGCCTCCCGGCACCTGGTTGGCTGTGGTTGAATATGGCACCAACTTATAAAATACCTGCTCAGTTGACTGTGCACAGTTTTCAGTTGCTGTTGCTGACTTGCATCTTATCGAATAATTGTTTGAGCATCTGGCTGCCTGGTTGGCTGAGGTCGAATACTGCATCAACTTATAAAATACCTGTTCAGTCAACTGGCCATCATTTATGATTGCCTTCACCGACTTGCATCTTACCAAACATATATTCAACTATATTGAGGCCCAGGAAATTTGGTTGGTTACTGGATGATATAGTGATGACTTTCCAGATATCTGTTCAGTTAACTAATAACCGTTTTAAGTCACCATTGCTGGAATATTTTTATTGATCTACATTGTTGCTCTCAGATTATATGGTGGGCTGTATACAACATAGTTCTGCAAAGACAAGTCGAACTCTTGCACGCCAGATGTCTCGCGGTTGCATACTCAAACATGAATATGCCAATCTTGCTCAACTTTCCATCTCCCAACCTTCTCATATATATTACAGTGCACTGTTTGTATTCTGTGCATATCCAGCTCATTATACAGTTATCTACGCCATAAGTATCAGTGAACCATGTGTTCTCATGAATATTATAAAGTCCTGGGACTCTATTGCAAAGTGGTATGTCTTAGAGCTACCGATATCTTATAATGTTTCTCCATGGACATCTTTAACAATGCTGGAGATTATTTCAGAGTCAGTTCATTCGCTCTCTCATTGGTATGGATGTGCATGTCAAGCCAGGATATTTCATAGAACACCTAATTTTATTGCTGGTGGCAGGTTTCAGTTAACTTACAAACTCCTTCATCCTTACATTGTTACTGGCTGTTTGGTCCAGGGTGATGATACTTTATACCAATTTGTATCGCATGTACCTTACCATTACCAAGATAGATCTCGCAAAAAATAATCAGACTGTTATTGTATGTTGCATGCCATTAGGTGTTGTTTCAAACTATCTTACACTCAGTCAGGCAAAGTCAATTGCAAAAATGCATGGGGTATTCATTGCACATAGGGCTCCACTAGCAATAATTGTCAACACTCTTGCTGAACACCAATGTTCTAGCAATTGCTATGACTATGTTTATGTTTTTAAGCAGACAATATCAAAAAGTGAACAGAGCAATGACTGGTATAATGGCCTTAGCAAGGCAAAGCGAAAGATGCATCAAAATAATAATAATATTGTATGTAGACAGGCTTCAAAAAAATCATCCCTCAAAACCAGAAAATCAACAGAAAATAAAAGGCTTATGAAAGTAGACAGCAGCACAATTTCCCACCAAGGCTGCTGACAGACAAACTTGTTCATCAGATTGTAACAGGTTTTTGCAGAGATACTCATCCCTTGCAGTTTCAAGAAGCAGGTTGTGCAGTATGTGGGACATTAAATCCAACAAAAGATCTAGTGAAGCTAGATACAGTAAAATGTAGTATGACTCTCTCAATTTGAGGTGGAATAATGGCTGTTGGGCACAAAAATGAGTTGGAGGATATTAATATTTCAACCAAGGCAGAGCCCATCTTGGATAATGACTGTCACAGCATATGTTGCTCCTGTCATAAGCATCTGGAGAAAGGTGTTTGCCCGCCCATGGCACTGGCAAATGGCCTATGGCTTGGTAAAGTTCCATTGGAGCTTTGTGGACTATCATTTGTAGAAAAACTTCTCATATCCCGTATAAGACACAACAGATGTATTGTCAAAGTGGCTGCTGGAAGATATAAAATGCAAGCTAATGCAATAAGCTTTCAAAATCCAATTCCCAAAGTATATGATGTACTTCCTCCTCCGCTTGAGGAACTTGATCAAGTCTTAGCATGCATATTTACTGGACCGTGTCAACCAACACAAAAGGATATTGAACGGACACCTTTACTTGTCCGCCACATTCAAGTAGGTAAAGCGCTTCAATGGCTAAAGTTAAACCACTTGGATTACAAAGATACTGAGATATCTAATAGCAACTTGGATAAATATCCTTTGAACGGAACCCCAGTTGTTATTGGTTATTGCGAGTCAATTTTGAATAAAGACAAAGAAGCAATGAGTGTTCATGACAATGAAGAAGAGGAAGGTGTTGAGAGTGGAGACTGTTCATTTGTTGTTCATGGACTTACTGGAGAAGAATTTTCTGAGATGACTCTAGAAACGATTAAAGCTAGAGCTTTGGAACATCTTATGAAAGATGAAAAAATTATGTTTATAGGCCATGCAGCACAACCAGAGTCACTATATAAGAATCCTCAGCTGTTTCCATCCATGATGCCATGGTTGTTTCCATATGGGCTAGGTGGAATATGTAATAACCTTCATAAAGGACCCATATCTACCATAGCTCACAAACAACATCTTCTCATGTATCATGATAAGAGATTTCAAATGGATCCTGGTTTTGCACTTATAGCATTGAATCATGAACAAATCCAAGAAAGCACTACTGGTGGATACTTGACAGCAGAAAAATCCTCCTTCTCTGAGGTAACTGACCGGCTACATAATATTGATTTAAATGTACTGTCAGATATAAGTACTTGATTGAGTCAGAATATTCATGTCAAGCCAGAGACCAAGGCTGAAAAAAATGTGTTACAAGCTTATGAATGATTTGGAAGCTGTTGGAGGACATGTAAAAGGCTCAGCTACATCAAAGAAGTATATGTGGAATGAAATATGGTCATTAATATCCTATATGGGGGCACCCTCCTGGTTTATTACTTTATCCCCTGCTGACAGCAAGCATCCAATCTGCTTATACTATGCAGATACCAATGAAGAGTTCAAACCTGATGTTAGACTGCCAGATGAAGCATTTAGACTAGTAGCAAATAATCCAGTAGCTGCTGCTAGGTTCTTTGATCTCATGTGTCAAGCATTTATAAAAAATGTTCTTGGTGTTCGCAAAAGTCACCAAGGAATATTTGGGGAAACATCAGCATATTATGGAACAGTAGAGCAACAGGGCCAATTGACATTACATCTCCACATGCTTGTCTGGTTGAAAAACTCACTATCACCTCAGGAGATACATGACCGAATCATGGATAGAACATCAGACTTTCAAAAGAAGATGGTAGAATATCTGGAGGCAGTTCATCAAGGTGAATTCTTTGATGGCCAGTTACATGATGTAAATCAACGAGTCAAAGAGGAACAGAAAATGACTCGGAATATCTTGATCCAACAAAAACCATGCCTGAGCCTCCACCAGAACTATGCCAAGAAAAAGAATGTAGTTGTTGCGAAAAGTGTTCCAATGTTAACAGCTGGTGGATTAAATTTAGATGAACTGTTGATGATCTTGTCATGCATTCAAATGGTCATAGCTGTAGAATGTCAACAAAAGATCAAGGTGGCAATGATATCCAAAAGGGCTGTCTTAACAAGCAAGGAAAGTGCAAAGCTTGATTTCCAAGAGATATAGTTGAAGAGACCATGGTTGATCCATTGACTGGTGCATTGAAGTTCAAAAAAGGAGAACCATGGTTAAATTCATTTACACCTATTATTACTTATCTTTTTCAATGCAACACAGATACTACAAGTCTTCTTTCAGGAACAGCAATTAAGGCTATTGTCACCTATGTATCTGATTATGTAACTAAACCTGGTTTAAAGACATATTCTGTATTTGACACAATTAGACATGTATTCGATAGAAATTCTGAGTTACTAAATAGTTCATCTGATCGAAAAAGCTCTGCCCATCAAGTTATGACCAAGATTGTTAATGCTCTCACAGCTAAGATGGAGATAGGAAGTCCTATGGCATCTATGTACTTGTTAGGAAATCCTGATCATTATACTGGTCACAAATTTGTGAATTTTTACTGGAGAAGTTTTGTTCAGGAAGCCAATACTGCATGGGATTTACCCAAAGAAGGTGGGAAATCAGCTAAGGTCATTCTCAATAAAAGTCTAGGTAAATATATTGGTTTGTCAAATGTACAGGATTATATACACAGACCTATCATATACAATGATATAAATCTGTATGATTGGATTAAGCGCAGCAAAAAAAGCAAACGATCAAAGTCACAGCAAGCAGATTTTAATGACAAGATTGAGAATGCAACCAAATATGATCCAGAAATACTAGATCATGATAAGGATGAGCTTGACATACTTGGTGAATGCCAACATGCAGGGGGAGGAATGAAGACTAGTGAATTTACTGGTGATGATTCTTTAGATGAGCCAAGTGAACATAACACTGGAGAGACTGAAGATGAATTGTATATTGGGGATGAGGATGCTCAGTACATGTACAAAGATGAACATACAAAACATGACTTCTTAAATACTCATCCACAGTTCAAAACACATCATGTATATTGCATTGATGAAGACAATTTGGTTCCAAATTTCCTTGGTGGATCACTACCACACCGAGACCAGGGTGATAGAGAATATTACTGCCTAACCGTGCTTTCATTGTTTAAACTGTGGAGATTTGGAAAGGAATTAAAACATACGGACTATTGTACTTGGGATGAAACTTTTGTCCAACATATATTTACAGTCAGACAGAAATCATTGATGGACAACTTCAATTTGCAGTATGAATGCAATGATGCTAGAGATGACTATTCTACAAAGATGAAAAAAGATGAAGATGAACAAGGTTTCTTTCCATCATGGGCTTCATCCAATGTTTTGAAAGATTTGGACAACAATACATTTGCTGAATATGACAATGATAGTCCAGTTAATATTGTTGAAGAGAGTGTTTATCTTAATCCATCCTCTAAATGTCTAGACAAACTTCAAGAAATGAACAGCATAGAGAATGTTGTGCAAAATGCTGGCTGGCTAGATCCTTGTCCACAAACAATAGATCAAATTGATTCCAAAGGTCTGAAAGTTCAAGTTAATATTTCTGGCAGTAAATGATGTTCATTTGTAAAAACTGCAAAAGATATGATAATCGGAGATAGAAGGAAGCATCTTCCAGTTAATGAAGAAAGACATATTACCACACAGAATTGCAATAATGTCATTGTTGACAACATCAGTTATCTTGAAAAAAATTTCAAAGCTGAACAAGCAGACAAGCAAGAAATTATCAATGTTACAGTAAAAGAATTCATATTGAATAAAGAGCAAGAGCGAGCTTTTCACATTGTAGCAAACCATGCAACAATGTCTCAACCTAGTCCAATGAAAATGTATCTTGGAGGTATGGGTGGAACCAGTAAATCCCAAGTTATCAAAGCATTAGCATTCTTTGAGAAGCGAAATGAAGCTCATCGTATTATGACTGTAGCACCAACTGGATCTGCTGCTGCTTTGCTTAATGGATCAACCTACCATTCAGTACTTGGTATAAGACCTGTTAATAAAAAAGGAGAGGTCTTTGGTAATGAACACACTATTATTGCCCAGGTTAAGGGAAAGCTTGATGGGGTTGATTATATTTTTCTTGATGAAGTCTCAATGGTAGCATGTCATGAATTTTACAAAATAAGTGCTCAGTTATGCAAAGCAAGAAACATGACAGATATACCATTTGATGGAGTCAATATGATCTTTGCTGGTGATTTTGCACAATTAGCACCAGTTGGAGGTCAATCACTTTATCAGAAAAATGTTGGCACTTCTGTAGATGCATCTCAGACATTAAAAGGACAACAGGCTGCAATTGGAAAGGCCTTGTGGCATCAAATTACAACTGTGGTAATTTTGCAAGAAAACATGAGACAGAAAGTTCAGAGTATAGAAGATGCAAAGTTGCGGACTGCACTTGAAAACATGCGATATGCAGCATGCACCCTAGAAGATATTGCATTTTTGAGATCAAGAATTGCTGGAAAGTGTCCAGGACAACCCAGGCTAGCAGTTAAAATTTTTTGCAATGTAACTATTATTACAGCATTTAATGCATCAAAAGATAGAATCAACCAGCTAGGATCTGAACAATTTGCAAAAGAGACTGGACAAACACTTACCCACTTTTACTCTGTAGACCATTTTGGAGAAGAAGAGAATCCAGCTTTAGAGACTAAACGAATGAAGAAAAGCATACTTTAAACAGTGGTGAGATAGATCCTGTATTAAGAAATGTACCTTGGAACTTAAGACATTCTGCATCTGACCATGTACCAGGTAAACTTTCATTCTGTATTGGAATGCCAATCATGATACACAACAATGAAGCAACTGAGCTATGTATTACAAAAGGTCAATAAGGCCACGTTGCTGGTTGGCAGTCTGCAATTGGTTCACATGGTCAACTTATGTTAGACACATTATTTGTCAGACTTGACCAGCCTGCAAAAACAATTAAAATAAAGGATTTACCTGACAATATTGTACCACTGACTAAAATATCAAGCTCAATACTATGTGTCACACCAAGTGAACTAGCTTTAAGAATTAGTCAGTCACAGGTACCTGTTTTGCTAAATTTTGCTATGACTGATTATGCATCACAGGGAAAACTTGCTTTATTAATGTCCTTGACTTGAGTAGTTGTTGAGATCATCTATCATATTATACATGTTTATCAAGAGGTTCAACTGCTGATGGTACTGTTATCATACAAGGTTTCAGTGAGTACAAAATTAGGTGTGGTGCATCCAGATATCTTCAACAAGAATTCAGAGAGTTGGAACTTCTTGATGAAATTACAAAGTTGGCTTATGACAATGAATTGCCAAAGCATGTCAATGGTAATTTGAGAAATGCTCTTATACACCAATTTCAGCTTTATAAAGGCACTGGTCATATGCCACCTGATATTCCAAAACAGCTTAGCTGGACTTTATCAGATCCTATGGACTTACTTCCTGTTGTTACAGATAGCCCAATGGCAGCTTATCAAAGACCACAACAGTGAAAAGAAAAAAGCTAATAAGAATACTAATGCAATTACAACTCAAACAGCAGTTGGGAGCAATGTCAATGTTAGTGCACATGCATTTATTACAGCTGAAGGTACTATTCCAGTTCTAAACACACTTCAGGACGCTCCTTGAACTAGTACTGCCACCACCTCCAGACTTCCCACGGTCTTAGCACCAAGGATCTAGAGAGCGGAGACAGTTTTACAGGGATAGAATAGTGTCAATATACTACCTATACATCTACACATAGCCCTATCTACTCCATGTCGCAATCTTCCGGAACTTCAGCTCCAGTGACCAGACAAAAAGCTAGCATGATCACTCGATCACAGAAGGACTTAGAGGAGGCCGAAGGACAGAATATGGATGTCCAGACGAAAGAGCAGGTGATAAGCTTTTTAATAGTGAAGAACTTTATAATACCTGGTAACCCCCTAGACATACAAACTCTAGCTTACATCCTTCTACAGATAGGCAGCATGATGACCAGAGGACAGAAACAGATAACGGATTTGATCAGAGCGGTTGCCCTCCTCTTTGCCAATGCAAGCACGCAGAGGATAGCAGAGGAGATCACAGAGATGGTCAAGTGTCAACTGCAAGCACACGTTGAACAGTTCACGGCAGGGGTAGAAGACATTCAAGATGCTGTCGATCACGTCACCACAGCTACGAATACGATGTCGAACAAGATAGATGAGGTCAAGGATGGGTTGCAGGAAACAACGGAACAGCTAACCCAAGCGGCTATGGAAATCGCCGACAAGACAACCGAGAACTCCAACTGCGCAACGACATGCAATGAACCCACTCCCCAGCCGAGAACCTACGCAACAGTAATGGCATCACAACAAGACCCACACCCCGACCACGCCAAGGTAATAACAAGGGGACATATGAATGACAAACAAATACTGATACAGAAGGACAAAAATGCTACCGAAAATGCGTTGGACCCACTGACAGAGAAGGATTTAGTTGTCAAAGCGAACACGGCATTGGATCTCATGGGTATCTTGGGAATGGATAAACCTCAACAGATGGCCTTCATAGGAGCAAAAAAGCTCAGAAATGGTAATGTATTATACCAGCTAAACACCAAGGAAGCAGCCGCCTGGCTGCGAGATACAGAGGTACAGAAAGCATTCATAGAAAAATATGGTGGAACCTCCAACATATGCAACAAGCTACACTACGTAATAGCAGAATTCGTTCCAGTTACGTTCAAAGCAGGATCTAGTCTCGCACACGCAAGAGTGGAGCAAGACAACTTTGATGGATTGGACGTGATAGCTTACTTGAAATACATCAAGCCACCACACCTTCATAACAACAACCAGAGGGTAGCCCACGTAATACTGGGATTCACGGAGAGAGATGACGCGAATAAAGCTATTGGCACAGGCATATTCATTGAAGGTAAGCACTCTAATGTATGAAAAATGCTAACCGAGCCAAAGAGATGCCTCAAATGCCAAAAGTATGGGCACTACATATTGGACTGTAAAGCCACGGAAGACACCTGTGCCAGACGCGGAGGTTCACACCAGACCACACTCTGTACAACCGATGTCGCAACTGGATACTGATGCGTTAACTGTATGGGTAACGAGGCGATGGGACATGGCGCAGCGGACAGAGAGTGCACAGTGTACAAGGCCCAGTGTCGAAAGATTCAGGAAAGGACCCCCGAAAATAAGTATAAATTTTTCCCGACCTCAGCCCCTTTCACCTGGAGACTCCTCAACGCCACAGAACCACTAGCAGACAAGCCCCAAACAATGCAACACCACGACAGTCACACACATACGGAAGATTGGCTAACGGCTTGCAGACAACGAGGTAGACCCACCCCACAAGCTCGAACGCAAGACCACGGATGGCCTACTAGGCCGACGCAAAGCACTCTCGACAATTTTCTAGGGAATTCGCAGAGACAAGGGGGTGTAAGAAACGACCCAACTCAACACAATGGGCAATGGGGAGACAGGGACCCCAACGAAGAAGGGCCAGGACTGAGACCGGATGCCCCGACATGGACGAGAGAACTAACACCCCTCGTATATGCCTGACAACCTCAACCAAGACCTCATGTCGAAACCTATCCAAATAAGGCAACAAAACACTAACAAATCACTTATAAGCCAGTTAGACCTACTACAGAGCCTCAAACGTGACAATTACGACGTCTGCTTAATACAAGAACCCTATGTGGACTTCAGAGGTAAAACGAGAGCCAACCGACAGTGGTCTACTATATATCCGAACACCCACACCGAACACCCGGACAAGACCAGATTGATCATCCTTGTAAACACTAACCTCGTTACAGATAAATGGAAACAACTACACTTCCGACACCCTGATATCACCGCTGTAGAACTCTCAGGCGACTTTGGCACGCTATGCATCATTAATATCTACAACGATGGAAATAATAACAAGGCACTAACACATGTTTCGGCATTCATGTGAGATCAAGACAGAATGCGACACCTACCACGGCCCATACACACAATGTGGGCTGGGGACTTCAACAGGCACCACCCAATATGGGACGAACCAAGGAACACGCACCTCTTCACGTGGGTGAACTTAGACCTAATGCAGCCACTACTCAACATGCTAGCCCATCATGGCATGAAAATGGCGCTGCCGCCATTCATCCCGACCTTACAGGCCCACAACACAGGTAACCATACA
>QLOK01042142.1:1123-14402 GCA_003313805.1 Tricholoma flavovirens
TGACTATTACTAATAGATGAGTAAGATAACTTGGGGATTATGCGGGTTGCCCAAAGCCTAGAATATTCCACAGTGTTCTCCCCCATTATCCTGAGTTGGACTTGTAGCAACTGATTGCTAATTCAGTTACTAATCCTTGTGATCCCTTCCTATCAGTATTACCATGGTCATCCTGTGGGTTTTGTGATGTCAAAAGATTGGAGTGTGACAATTTCTACAATTATCCTTGGGTTCCCAGAAGTTATTTTCATCTGTATAGCCTTCCCATTTTACCAAGAATTCGAGTTTGTTACGACACAGCCATGAATCAAGAATTTCTTTGACTATAAATTCAGATTCACCTTTGACTTCAATAGGTGGTTGTGGAGTAATTTGTTGTCCTGGTATAATAGGTGGTTTGTAGGGTCATAAGTGAGAGACATTAATTGGCACATCAATTTTGAATGATGATGGCAATTTTAGCTCTACCGCATTAGGTGAGATAATTTTAGAAATAGGATAGGGACCAACATGTTTCTCCATCAATTTCCTAGATGAGCATGTCATATGTAAATCCTCGGTAGTAAGCCATACTTTGTCTCCAATTTGGTACTTGGGTGCATCTGCATGCGAGCGATCAGCATAGCGCTTCATATCATTGCATGACTTAGATAATGCTGCTTCTATCTCGATTTGTACATTTTTCATCTGCTGTACAAAATCTTCCACCACTTGTACTTTCACATTCCTTCTCAGTTCTAATCTCATATGAGGGTTATACCCATAATTAGCATAAAAGGGTGATACATGAGTAGATGACTGGAATTTATTATTGTACAAGAATTCAGCAATTGCCAGCCACTCCAGCCAATCATTTGGCAATGATCAACAAACAACCTCAAATATTGCCCTAACTCCTGGTTCATTCACTCTGTTTGCCCATTGTTTTGGGGATGATATGCTGTAGATAATTTGGTTTGAATACCCAAGGTTTTATTTAGTTCCTTCATGAATGTGGCTGCAAATTGGGGTCTGCCATCGGAAATAACTGTATTTGGTAATCCATGTAATTTCCATACATGATCATAATATAGGCGTGCCATGCCTAAGAAACTCATTTCCTGGGTTGTAGAAATAATATGGACTTGTTTGGTGAAGCGATCACATAGGACTAAAATAGAATTGTAGCCTTGTGCCTCGGGAAGTTGAGTAATGAAATCTACCGAGATATCAATCCAGGGTCCTGTTGGGATTGGATTTGGCATTAATTTCCCAGCTGGCATTTCTGGATAGGATTTGCCACATTGACAAGCATCACAACCCTCCACATAACTCTGTACGAATTTAGAGATCCCTGCCCACCAATAATTCCTCATCACTAACTCCAGGGTTTTCCATCTGCCTTGGTGTCCAGATATGGAAATATTATGATGTAATTGGACAATTTCCTTTTGCAACTCAATGTCCTTTGGCACATACACCTTTCCTCTGAACAATATTAACCCTTGTTCTTCACACCACTCTTCTCCTTTAATAGTCTTCTTCTTCTCCCCTTTCATCTCTTTTACAGCCTTTATTACTTCATCATCCATATCAGTACAGTTACGAAATCTATTAATAGATGACCTTGGCACATCACGCATATATGGAAACATTCAGGCTTCAACAAGGTAATATCCTTGTTATCATTCTCCACCCCCTTTTCATGATTGGGTCTCCATGATAATGTGTTGGTTTTTCATCAAGCTTCCCAGTTTGTGAATTAAGTGGAAATTGAAGCGTGATAAAAATAATGCCCAACACACTTGTCAGCAATTTAATTTTTTGGTGGACATGAAGTATTGGAGATTAAAGTGATGCATCCAAATTTCCAATTCATGTTTTGCCCTTTCCAAATAATGTCTTCATGCCTCCAATGCTCAGATTATTCCCAACATCTCTTTATCATGGACATCATAATTTATTTCTACATCATTCAACCCCTTAGATAGAAATGCACACAGATGCCATTTCTCATCTTCACATAGCATAGATAATACTGTGATGGTAGCATAATCAGATGCATCAGATTCTACCCTTAGCAGTCAGGTAAAATCTACTGGTACTAATATGGGACCTTCCACAAATTTCCTCTTCAATTCCTCGAATGTTCGGTGCTGAAGTTCTCCCCATTTCCAGACTACTCCTTTTCTGGTAAGATTGTTAATGGCATGACAACTTTGGAAAAATTATGTACAAATTGTTGATAGAAAAGTTCATGAGACCTAGGAATGCTTGTACATCCTTGACCCATTCAGGAACAGGCCATGACATAATGGCTTCTACCTTGATCAGATCCATTTTGATTCCATTGGGACCAATGATCAATCCAAGGAACTTGATGTCTGCTGCATCAAAAATACACTTCTCAGCTTTCAAAAATAGATCACTCTCCTGTAGCTTCCTCAACACTTCTTTTACAATTTCCTCATGCCCTTCCTCACTTTCCATAAATATTAAAATGTTGTCAATAAATACAATGACAACACATTGATCAATTTCCTCTTTTAGAATATCATTCATCATATTCTGAAAAGTGGGTGGACTATTAGTCATTCCGAAAACCATGACTATTGGCTCGAATGATCCTCAATGCATAGCAAAAACAGCTTTCCACTCATCTCCTTCCTTGATGTGCACATTATTGTAACCCCATTGTAAATCTAATTTTGTACATCTCTTCAGCTTTCAAACCTTGTCAATGATCTCCAAGATTAATGGTAAGGAATACAAATTTTTGACTGTCCATTCATTTAGATAGCAGTAGTCAGTACACATGCACTTCTTCAAATCTTTTTTTGGAATAAAGAATATGGGTGAAGTTTGCAGGGATTTTGATGGATGTACATGTATATAGCCTTTCCTCAATTGTGCATTAATGAAATCATCAACCTCTTTTTGCTCCTGCATAGATAAGGGATAGAATTTTGATTTCTTCAGCACAAATCCAGGCTTCATCTCGATTCCATGATCCCATGGTTTCCTTCTTGGCATTCTTTCTGATTCCTTCTTTTGGAACACTGATAAGTAATTATGATACTTCTCAGGTACCAACTCTTCCATGGTTTTATCAATCTTCAGGGGATTTGGATTCCACAATTACCCTCCATGAATAATCCAAAATAGATCATTGGGATCATTTTTCTCGATCATGATCGGTTTCTCCCCATTAGGCATGTCTTCATCAGGAACCTCCTCTACCATGACTAAATACTTCCCTGTGCTACTCTTCTCTCTTTTCACCTTCTTTTCCTTTTCAACTTCCTACCAAACACATTACACTCCCTGGGGCAACAGTTCATTTTTACTTCCCCAGTTTTCCAATCAACACTAGGGTTATGTTTATGTAACCAATTGTACCCTATTATTAGATTAGTCTTTCCAAGGTTGCACACCTCAAATGTGGCTCTCTCCTTGTGACCCTGGTAGGACATAATCAATGTCACCTCTTCAGTAATACTTCCTCCCTTGTTCACTGTTCCATCAATGTTATACACAATTACAGGATGCTCAAGTTTATGCATGCAAATTCCATTGTTCTGAATCAATGCACAATTTATAAATAAACCAGTAGCACCACTGTCTAACAGTGCATCAACATCTACCATTGCATGTGTATCAACGGTCTTCAACCCTACTGTCAATGTTACTTTGCATTCAATGTGTGCAGAGCAGATAAAGGTTTTCGGAGTTTTCCAAAAGTGGTTATTTTTGGATTGATGATGCGCTTCACCTTTACTTCTTGTTCGGTTATGTAGTTCAGAAATGAAATTGAGGGCATAATAGGTTACTAGCATAGGATCAGTTGGGCAGGGATGTGATTCATTGGTTTCCTCCACTGTTAATACATCATATTGATTATGAGCCTCCAATGGGGAAACCTTCACTGGGACTGCTCAGGAAAATTCTGCTCTTCTGTTGTGACCTCTCAAATCTGCCTCTTCTCTCTGCAAAACCTAGCTGTATGACCCAATTTTCCACAATTGAAACATTTGATCAGGGGACATCTCCCTGCATGATCTACATCCATAGCATCTGATGCGTGCTGACTAATATTCGACTGATTGGGAAGTGTCACTGCTGTGGCCAATGGCTGTGCCTTGATCTCATGTACAATTGACACCTTTCCTTTTTTGAAACTTCCTCCTGAGGACTTTCCAAATTTAGAGCCTGCGTGTGTAGTATGTGGGTGTAGCAACTTTGACTCAGCTTGTTCTAGGCAATATTGCCAATCAAGTTTGAAAGCCCATTCATACCACTGCTCCAATGTTATAGGCATAACTGGTAGTTGATATATAGACTTGAACAAAGATGGATTAAGTCCTGCCTTCAAATATTCGATCAACATGGTGTCTCCTAAATTGGTTTGCACAGCTTTGGATTTAAATTGCAAAATGAATTCATCAGCTGAGGAAGACCCTTGCTGCATGGTCTTCAACTTTCCTACTGCTGTCGCCTTCAGATTAGGATTTTCGAATTGAGCTTCCACTTTATCCAAAAAATCTTGGAAACTCTTGAACAGCTCATGACCCTGAGCAATTTGATTGATGGCTTCATTCCTCCAAAATTGTGCCTTGCCCCCTTGCATATAAGATAGTGCAAACATTATTTTGGATTTGGTTGTACAGAATTCGGGTTCACAGCCTTTAATATACAATATAATAGAACTAATAAAGGATTTAGTTAGTATCATAAAAATTCATCCACCTCTTCCTCCACAGTAGGTGCTGGCTGAATAGGGTTTTGGAGTGTGATGTAATTTACTAGTTGAGAAAGTTGCATAGTAAGTGCATCAACCTTCTCTTCCAGCATAAGATCATGATTAGCGGAGTCGGAAATGATGTCATCAGTCATGACGTTGTTGCTAAAAATAAAACCTAACAAGGTTCTTCAGCTGACTCAGGACCTTTTCTTCAGCAATCCAATTTGGCAATTATTACACTAATGCAAAAGGCTGTAACTAGCAATAAAAATAGTACACTAAACCAGAGCCAAACAGTTGTCTGGTTGCAGCTGTCCTACAGGCAAGTACTGCCTTTTGAGCACTGACAACCACAATGCAAGGTGGTGCTGATGTGCAGATTATGAAGCAAAAGTAGATTACATAAACACAAGTTACTCTTGTCTTGTGACAAGAGGATTGGGGATTGGTAATTGGGTGTGGTGGGGTGAAACAAAAGTGAGGGCACATAGAATATGAGTTGTGTTCTTCTGTCAGGGCAACACCAAATCCACACTAGGATCTTCATGCAGGCTCTACAAGATGACGTGATGAATATAGAAAGGGGGATCAAAATTTGATGTGATGTGGTAATAATAGAATGGTTGGTTGACAAAGGCATTTCTGCACACAATGTGATGGTGGGAATCCTCAGAGAACGCAACTGATGGGTCTCTTAGTATTTATTGGTTTATATATACAATTGTTGTACAATATTTGAATACTGTTTCACAACGTGAGCATACAGTTACATACATATTCTAAATATAGGGCACATGAGAATTATCCATCTCACGGTCACGTTCATTGATAATTTTAATGTTTTATGGTGTAATACTACTGTGAAAAAATTATAGTAGGTAACTGTACATGTTTCCTAACAGTATACAGGTGATTTTATCAGAGGAAGGGTTTGGCAAGGGTCGGTTATTAGATGGATGGATGAGGGGGGATAAGACAGGTTGAATTCCTGCATCAATGAGAGCAGAGAGTATGGTGCATTCTTGCACTTGTGTATTGGCAACGATGTGTTGGTTGAGGGACCAGGCATTGTAGAGAGGGACTAGGTTATGGTGGCAGAGTAGAGCTTGTCAGATAGCTGGTTGGTTATCATGTTTGGATAGGAATGGGTAAATGGGGAGGATGTTCAGGGTGATTTGGAGAGGCATTTTGGTCATGATCTTTTCCTAAAGTCTTCTCTTCTTTTTATCGTCAGCTAGCAATTCTTTTGCATGAGAGAGAGTTCGTTCTGGTTCCCAGGAATTTTCCGAGGTTGGGTAACCTTGCCATTTTATCAGGTAATGGTATCCTCACACCTTCTTTCTATGTGTGACTCACTATTCCTTCTACTTTGTATTCATTTTCTCCTTCAATATGATCCAGAGGTGGTTCTGGGAAGTTTGGTCCATGGGTGTCAGTTTTGAAATATCAGGTGAGGAGGGTGGCATGGAAGACCAGATGTATTTTACATTGCTTCAGAAGGTCTAGTCAGTAGTTCAGGGGATTAAGAACTTCTTTTATCATAAAAGGTCCTTGATGTTTTGGAGCCAATTTCCTAGACTGGTATGCAGTATTTAGGTTCTTTGCTTCGAGCCATACCTTCTGTCCTAATTTGAACAAGGAAAAGTTCTGATAGACTCGTTCAGAGACCATTTGTCTGGTGAGTTTGTGAGTTGCTAAGGCTTCATCTTGTGCTCTTTGGAGGAGGATGATTCTCTTTTCTAGTTCTGGCACATTAGTCTTTGTGTAAGGAAGTGGAATTGCCTTTCATTTGTATCCCATCATAAGGTAGAATTGGGAGTTTTTCTGTACTGAGTGTGTTCTCTGATTATGTGCGAATTCTGCCATGGGTAGAAGATGCTTCCAGTTTTCTGGGTTATTTGAGCAAAAGATCTGAAGATAGACTTCAATTTCCTGGTTGACCCATTCAGTTTCTCCATTGTTTTGTGGATAATAGGTGGTGCTCATCGCTAATTTGATCCTGAGGATCCGTCCGAGTTCTTGAAACAGTTGGGAGCAAAATCTTGGGTCTCTGTCAGAAATCAGCTTATCAGGAAGACCAAATCTTTTGTAGATGTAATCCAGATAAAGGGTGGTGGCCCCTATAGCATCAATGGTTTTGTTGCAAGGGATTAGAATTACCCTCTTTGTAAGCCCATGGTCTACCACAACCATCAATGCATCAAATCCATCTGATTCAGGTAAGTCCATGATGAAATCGGTTGTCACAAGTGCAAACAGATGTGTCGCATCAGATTTGATGGGGGAGAGGGGCGGTGTCATCGGGTGGGCGTTGACCTTCATCTGTTGACATGTTGCACATCCTTTCACAAAGTTTTTTTTACAAATGTGACCATTCCAGGCCACCAGTAGTCTCTCCATAGTAGTTCTGTTGTCTGCCATTGTCCAGGGTGTCCTCCAGGTAGCAAGTTATGGTATTTCTCTACTAGCTGTCTCTGAAGGTCAGCATCGTCTGGTACATAGCATCTGTCATTGAAGAATAATAGTCTGTCCTCTACCTTCCAGTCTTTCAGGGATGATTTTATCAGTGGGGTTCCTTTTTCCTTGAGTGCTTTGATTGCATCTTGCACCAGATCTTCTTTCATGATTCATTCAGCAAATAGGTCATGTATCAATGTGTCAATGAACTTGACAAATAAGTTGTCTGGTAAGAGAGTGGTGTCATCATTGTCAGTGTTGTTTTCGGGAATGTGGTCTTCCCTTCGGGACAGTGTGTCACTTTGCACCATTTGCAATCCTGGAACATGAACTAGTTGTAAGTTGAACTCTGAGAGGAACAGGCTCCACAGAGCCTGTGTTCTGTTGAGTTTTTGCATGGATCTGAAATAGGTGAGGTTCTTATGATCAGATACGATTGTCATTGTGTGCTCCAAGCCCAATAAGTAGTGCCTCCATGTGTCTAGTGACCATATAATTGCTAAGAGTTCTCTGTCATAAATCTCATAGTTTCTCTCTGTAGCAGTGAAGGAGTGTGAGATATAGCCACAGGGGTACCAGTCCCCATTGATCTCTCTTTGCCTGAGAACTGCCCCCGTGGCCCATTTCGATGCATCTGATTTGATTGCAAAGGGTCTGGTGGGGTCTGGCATGAGCAGCACCAGTGTTTCAGTGAACTTCCTTTTGAGGGCATTGAATGCCTCCTGGCTTTCAGGGGTCCATTCAAATCATTTTTTCTTCTTTGTTAGTTCATTGAGGGGTTTTGCCAGGTTGGCAAAATGTCTGATGAATTTCCTGTAGAAGTCTCCAAAGCCTAAAAATGCTCATACCACTTTTACATTAGTCGGTTCTGGCCAGTCTTTGATTCCTGCCAGTTTCATTGGGTCCATTGAGATTGTTACAAATCTCGCAGGCAGCAGATGGACCAGACCGTTTATTTTCTTACTTTATTTTGTGATTATTCATTCATTCTTACTATTCAAATGGACTAAAACCCTATTTCTCCCTCTGACATCAATCTTCCTTCTGCTGACCATTCCCCTATTTCTCCCTTGACATTTACCCTTTATTGTCTCCTCCTTCTGATTCCAATCTAATTCACCCATTGGTAGATAAGGACTATTCTTATTGTATATAAACTGTATTAGTTAGAGGTCTTGCTCCTTAGCTTGATCTGAGCAATCAATGTTCTCAACTCAACGGGTATGACTGCCCTCAATCACTTGGAAAGCCTCTGAGTCGGGAAGACAGGATATGTTACTGAGAAGGCCTCTAGTAACAGATAGAATTACTGACCATTGATCAACTATATCAACAGAAGTGCTTGTATTTGAGTTGAGGCTATGGTCTTAACAAAAGGTCAAGCTGAACATCAACACCGTCTTACCCCAAGAGTAGGCAACATGTCTTGAAGACAGCAGTCCGCTGATCGACCACCAAGAGGAGCCACCACAAAAGACAGGCTCTGGTACAACTACCAAGGAAGACAGACCAGGTTTTCAGAAACACAGGGAAAGTCATTCACCATGTTGGAACCAGGACAACCAGGAAGATTTTTGAAAGAAGAAGACTTTTCAGCCCAAAGAAGAAGAATCACCAAAGATCAAGCAAGAAACTCCAGAACTGCCAGCACTTACCTTTTTTGACAATGACAATGATCTATACACTGATATTGCAAGCAGAGAAATCAAGATCAGGGCTCCATCTGACTTGACCAGAGACCAGACCAAAATGACAAAGTGTCTCCAAGAAGTATCACTTTTTCTCCAAGTGAATGTGGCCATCTATGACACTGATGAGAAGCGGATCATTTTCACTCTTTCATGAATGGAGGAACAGCGTTGGCATGGGCATTAAAACAAGGGAACAGAACTAATTTAGGAACTTGGGAAAGATTTGCGATAGGAGTGAAGGAAGCTTTCTCCCCTATAGATGACGTGGGGTCAGCCTGAACAGAAATGAAGACCCTGAAACAGGGCGACAACTTAGAAGATTACATCAGCCAATTCCTTATCCTGAAAGGAAGATTGGGACTCACTGAAGATACTGCCCTCATTGAATACTTCATGGATGGCTTGAAACTGGCTCTCCTTGACAAAATCTTCACCATGGAGAACGTCCCAATCACCCTGGATGGAATGATCAAGGCTGCATTAAAATATGTATAATGGGAATTGGAGAAGAGCAAAAGCCATCACAGGAAAAGTGCGAGAAACTCATGAGAAGAAGACTATTCCTCCTCCCAAAATTACAAAACTGATGTTGGAGATAAACCAACTATCCCAACAAGAGTGAACTAACACATGCAGAAGGGACTCTGCTTCATATGTCATAGCCCTGGACATAGAGCCACCTATCACAAGTGCGGGAATTTCCCACCACTAAACCAACAAACAAATAACCATGAATACCAATGACCAGAGCAGATGAACCACTTTTTCCCAAAGAGGAAGGGAGCCAAAGTGTACACAAATATCAAAGCTATCCTGGGAGACTTAGACGAAGAAGAGAGAGGGAAGACCTTTACACTCATGGAAGAGATGGGTTTTTAAAGAAGTGGCCAGCACCAACACCAGGTACCACTGAACTTTCTGTCTGCTCTGTACTACTAGCCACTTTAGAAAACCAATTGATGCATTTGCCTATTAAAGTGGGAGCAGACAAAGGAAAAGATGTTGAAGCAAAAGCCCTCCTTGACAGTGGGGCAGGAGGAATTTTCATGGACCACAAATTTGCTGATAAACATGGGGTAAAACCCCTCGCACTAGCAAAGCCAATCTTCATACAAAACATGGATGGAACCCTGAACAAGAAAGGAACAATCACCCACTATGCTAGAGAAGAAATGGAAATTAACAGTAGGAAAAGCAAGACAACATTCCTGATCACCAGACTAGGGAAAGAGTCAGTTATTCTAGGATTACCATGGTCACAAAAGGTAAACCTTAATATTGATTGGAAGAAGGGAACTTTTGAGTTCCGGGAAGACCATTGCCTTGCTCAAGTATGAAATATTGTAGAGAAAACCAGGAAAAATCATGGAATGCTTGGAAGAAAAAGAACGCCCAAGACAACTGTTGAAGAAATCCCAGACAAGGACGAACCCACCAGCATATTCCGCATGGTCAAAGGACCACAGGAGTATGATCTGGGAAACCTGACCACCGGAGAATTCACTGAAGAAGGACAACCTACAATCACAGAAAGGAATGACTTATGGATTAAGGTAAAACATCGGTATCTCAATACTTGGCACACGGCACAGAACAAGAAAAAGGCAAACCCCTTGAACAGCTTTCACCCCCTGAATTTCATCATTGGAAAAAGGTATTTGAACAAACAGCATTGGAAATATTCCCTGAATCATGACCTTGGGACCATGCTATTGATATCAAACCAGATTTCATTCTGAAAGATTGTAAAGTTTATCCTCTCTTGCTTACTGAGCAGCAGAAATTGGACAAGTTCATTGATGACAACAAATGAAAAGGATATATCCAGCCTTCAAAATACCCAGTGGCTTCCCCCTTCTTCTTCATAGCAAAGAAGGACTCTGAAGCACTCTGACCCTGTCAGGATTACTGATATCTGAATGAAGGGATTGTCAAGAACACCTACCCACTACCCTTGGTTGGAGATTTAATGGACAAATTACAGGGTGCACAATGGTTCACAAAAATGGATGTCTGCTGGGGATACCATAACATCTGGACAAAAGATGGAGACCAATAGCTGATTATCTTTGCTCTTTCTTTCATGAATGGGGGGACAGTGTTGGCATGGGCATTGGAGCAAGGGAACAGAACCAATTTGCCAATTTGGGGACCTGGGAAAGATTTATGGTAGAAGTGAAAGAGGCTTTTTCATCTATAGATGACGTGGGATCGGCCCAGATGGAAATGAAAACCCTGAAACAGGGAGACGACCTGGAAGACTACATTAGCCAATTTCTCATCTTGAAAGGGAGATCAGGCCTCACTGAAGGTGCCACCCTCATCGAATACACAGATGGTCTGAAACCAGCCCTCCTGGATAAAGTCTTCACCATGGAAAATGTCCCAGTAACCCTTGATGGAATGATAAAGGCTGCATCAAAATATGATGGTAATTGGAGAAGAGTGAAAGCAATTGCAGGAAGGGCATGAGAAACCCATGAGAAGAAATCCACACCTGCCCTCAAGATCACGAAACTGATGTTGGAGATAAACTGACTATCCCAACAAGAGCAAACCAAACATATGCAGAAGGGACTCTGCTTCGTATGTTACAGCCCTGGGCATAGGGCCACTGATCACAAGTGCGGGAATTTCCCGCCACTAGACCAAACAAACAAACATGAATACCCATGACCAGAGCAGACAAACCACTTTGCCCCGAAAAGAAAGGGAACCAAGGTGTATGCAAGTATCAAAGCCATTTTTGGAGATTTGGACAAAGAAGAAACAGGTTTTTAAAGAAGTGGCCTGCAACAATGCCAGGTACTGCTAAACTTCCTGTCTGCTTTGTATTGCTAGCCACTCTAGAAAACCAATCAATGCATTTGCCTATTAAAGTGCGAACAGACAAAGGAAAAGACATTGCAATGAAAGCCCTCCTTGACAGCAGGGCAGGAGGAATTTTCATGGATCATAAATTCGCCGATGAACACAAAGTAGAACTCCTTGCACTAGCAAAACCAATCTCTATACAAAATGTGGATGGGACACCAAACAAGAAAGGGACCATCACTCACTATGCCAAAGAAGAAATGGAGATCAATGGAAGAAGGAACAAAATGATATTCCTGGTCACCGGACTAGGGAACAAATTGATCATCCTTGGATTACCCTGGCTAAAAAAGGTAAACCCTGTCATCAACTGGAAGAAAGGGACCTTTGAATTCTGAGAAGAACACTGCCTTGCTCAAATATGGAGGATTGTAGAGAAAACCAAGAAAAATCATGGAACATTTGGAAGAAGGAGAACACCCAAAACAACCATCGAAGAGGTTCCAGATGAGGAAAAGTCCACTAATATATTCTGCATTGTAGAAGGATCTCAATTATGCAGCCTGGGGGACCCGACCACTGGAGAATTTACTGAGGAAGGACAGCCTGCGACCATGGAAAAGAACGATCTGTGGATCAAGGCAAAAACATTGGTATCACAACACTTGGCACACAGCGCAAAACAGGAAAAGGACAAACCCCTCGAACAACTTTTACCACCCAAGTTTCATCAATGGAAAAAGGTATTCAAACAGACAGCATCAGAGAGATTCCCTGAATCTCAGCCTTGGGACCATGCATTTGATCTCAAACCTGACTTCGTCCCAAAGGATTGTAAAGGTTATCCCCTCTCACTAACGGAACAACAAAAATTAGATGAATTTGTCAATGACAACCTATGGAAAGGATACATATGACTGTCAAAATCTCTAATGGCATCCCCTTTTTCTTCATAGCAAAAAAGGACTCAGAAGCACTTTGACCTTGTCAAGACTACCGATATCTGAATGAAGGGACCATCAAAACTGCCTACCCACTCCCCCTAGTCAGAGATCTGATGGTGCCATAACATCCAGATAAAAGACAGGGATCAATGGAAAGCAGCCTTCAAGACCAATAGAGGGCTGTTTGAACCAATGGTAATGTTCTTCAGATTATGAAACTCACCCCCTACCTTCCAGGCAATGAGGAATGACATATTCAAAGATATGTTGAATGAAGGATGAGTAATAATCTACATGGACAACATCCTCATCTTCTCCAAAGGAAAACAGGAGCACCAGATCAGAATGGAATGGGTTCTACAACAGCTACAAGAAAATGACCTTTATCTCAAAGTGGAAAATGCAAGTTTGGAGTACAAAAAGTAGAATTCTTGGGAATGGTCATCGAACCAAACAAGATCTCTGTTAAGACAATAGCCTCAACTCAAGTACAAGCACTTCCATTGATATAGTTGATCAACAGTCAGTAGTTCTATCTGTTACTGGAGGCCTTCTCAGTAATGTATTCTGTCTTACTGACTCAGAGGCTTTCTGAGTGGTTGAGGGCAGTCATACTCATTGAGTTGAGAACATTGATTGCTCAGGTCAAGCTA
>QLOK01042144.1:0-36752 GCA_003313805.1 Tricholoma flavovirens
CTTAATAAGCATAAACAAGAGACATCCTTACTTACACCTATCATGCATCAAAAATAGCATAAGCACTAGGACTACTGGATTAAAGGGCTGTCTCATTAACAGCATAGGGGATGAGAGCAGTAGGGATGCATCAACCTCTGGGGGCAAATTTATGATTGGAGTTCAACTTGGACAGTGGTAACTTGAAGCCAACCAGGCCCACAGTGGCAGCCATCCAACTGTAAAAACTAAGGCAGGAATTTAGATCATGAGAATTTTGAGCATTATCATATTGACCATCCAATTAGTTAAGCATCATTCCCTTCTGATTCCCTTCAGGACTCGGAAGTCCACCGTCTGTAGTTGCAAGTGGACAATTATCATTAGTGAAACATTGGCTAAGATCTGTCAAATGCAACACCCCACACTTGAAAAATTTCCCAGAACTACTATACTAACATAACCTGCTATTATATGAGCAGCTCACTCAGAACTTCAGTAGTAGATGCTCGTGACAACGTCTTGGAATCTGGAAACTTTTATAAGGCGTCTGGTTTCGCGCACTTGCGCTTTTCTAACTTTCCAGTCTTGGGACACCGCATTTCTTGCCAGGAAACAGGCTCCATCGTGGCACCTATAACACAAAAGATGAATATGTGGGCTGACTTTAAACCTCAGTAATCACCTGCTTCACTCGTTGCAAATATCACACCTAAATCGTTCCTCGCAGTTGTAACATAATAGCTACGCGCATCTCCTAGTGAGATCTAGCCAGATGTCAGCCCCTTGGTTGAGTTATTTGTAGTACCTTATCATCCTACCACAACCCCTCGAACGACATCGCCGCCTCTAAAACAATCTCCGATTTTGACGCGGTCTTTTTCCGTTGCGCGTACGTCTTGTGCACGTATTACCCCGGTAAACTCTTCACCTGCTGGGAGTGGCATACCATCCACCACGCTTATCGAGAGCATAGCCTGAAGTGGAGATAGTCGAGTGATCGAGCCAAGCACTACCGAGTTAGACGTAGGAGGGTGAAACCGCACACGAGAAATCGCAATCGTCTATGGCAGGCGCCGTGGAAAAAAAAAACCGATTACTGTCAAGTTTCCAATTACAAGAGGTAGAAGAACGGATACACCAACAGAACCGTCCATTCTGGGAATCCCAACTACACTTGCCCTTAGTTGAGCATCCCTAGTATATGTACCTAAGCCTGACTGGGGAACTGGACCACGGGAAAGTGGAATTGGCTGTCCTGGGAGGACTATATCAGACTCCATGTATGGTGGTAGGACCTAGGTAATTTAGATGATGGATCGGCGCATACCGGAGCTTTGGTTTTGTTTGGAACCGAGAGAAACGTCTTGATATCACTGTTGAATATAAAAATTCGCCAGCTTCCGGCTGCCACATCATGGCTTTCTCTGTCGCTGCTCGCGTTTTTGCACGTCGTATGTCATGACATTTGCATGAGCCCACAATTCATGTCTTAATTTTGCGTTCTCCAGGTTTTCATGTCTCCGCACGTCGAAATGCGCTGTCGTACTTTAACATGCCTGCAATGAGTCCCACAATGTCTGAGGGTGGCATTGCTTCATGGAAAAAGAAAGAGGGCGATAGCTTCTCCACGGGCGACGTGTTGCTCGAAATCGTGAGCACTACACTAACCCTTGGGGATTCGTCACAACTTATTCTATGCAGGAAACCGACAAAGCTACAATTGACGTGGAGGCGCAAGACGATGGTATCCTGGCGAAAATCATTGTATGCTTTATATTCTACTGTCCCATGTGGCATTCACCTCGTAACGACTTTAGGCTCAAGACGGTGCAAAAAATGTCCAGGTTGGATCAGCCATTGCTATCGTTGGCGAAGAGGGTGATGACGTTTCGGGTGCTTCGGAGATGGCGGCCCAGGACGCCTCTCGGCCACCTGCAAAGGATGACAAATCTTCCCCTGTAACACCTGCAGACAGTCAATCCACATCGCCACCAAAAGCTACGACACCCGTACCCGAGTCCAAACCTGAGCTCCCTTCAGGCAACCCCATCTTCGCGTCTCCTATCGCGAAGAAGATTGCGCTTGAGCGTGGCATTCCCCTTGCGCAGATCAACGGGTCAGGCCCCATGGGTCGCATTGTTCGAGAGGACGTTGAGAAATACGTGCCCTCTTCGACCACCCCTCACGCGCCGTCGTCATCGCCGTCGCCGCAGCTTCCGGATTACTACGACGCCCCTGTTTCCAACATGCGCCGCACTATTGCCTCACGCCTTAAAAAGTCCAAGCATGATGTACCCCATTATTATCTTACCGTGGATATCAACATGGACAAAGTTCTGAAGTTACGGGAAATATTCAACAAAACGTTGAGCGAGAAGGACAAAACTTCCAAGCTTAGTGTCAATGATTTCATAGTCAAGGCCGTCGCATGCGCGCTGGCTGATGTCCCAGAAGCAAATTCTGCCTGGCTGGGAGAGGTGATCCGAACGTAAGCCACGTTTCGCGAATGAATACAATTATCTTTGACTTACCTTCTGTGCTAGGTACAAGAATGCTGACATATCTATTGCTGTCGCAACTCCCTCGGGGCTTATCACACCTATAGTTAAAGACGCTGGTTCAAAGGGTCTTGCTACGATATCATCGGAAACAAAAACCCTCGCGAAGAAGGCCCGAGAAGGAAAGTTAGCTCCGGCAGAATACCAGGTAACTTAAGCAAATGCAGATTTATATCATATCTCTTCCTGACCTTACATGTGCAGGGTGGCACATTCACGATTTCTAACCTTGGGATGTACGACATTTCTCATTTCGCTGCCATCATCAATGAACCCCAGTCCTGTATTCTTGCGGTTGGATCAACGCAACCAACCCTTATACCCGCTCCAGATCATGAGCGTGGATTCAAGACGGTACAGATCATGAAAGTTACACTTAGTTCAGATCACCGAACGGTGGACGGTGCGGTGGGGGCTAGGTGGATGTCGGTATTCAAGGGCTATCTTGAAAATCCTTTGACCTTTATGTTGTGAGAATTGGGGCATTCAGAACTGGATAGATACGATCTTCATTGCTTTTTCATGCTATTTTAGAGGCTAATCCATCATTTGAGACTGCCGTTGAATCGATTTGGGTGGCTTATGTAAAGTAATCGATCCGGACCATCATCTGCTTGAGTCTCCAAAATGAAACGAAACGGTGCCTACGTGACTTTGCTCACTAAATCATCCTATCTCCCAGGAATCTTGGTTCTGGACTATAGTTTGCGTTCCGTCAATTCACAATATCCTCTTGTTGTGATGATTACACCATCTTTGCCAGATGCTGCGAAAGCCGTTCTTTGTGAGCGCGGGATTCTAATGAGAGAGGTAGATAGTCTTCGTCCTCCGAAGGAGCAAGTTCTTGTGGCGTATGATGTCAGGTTCACGGATACGTGGACCAAGTTGAGGTGTGTTGTCTACTTCGTTGCCTGGGATCGTTGATATACCTTGTCCACGATTATAGAGGGTTTGAGTTGAGTGAATATGAGGTCAGCTTAGCATAGCTCTGCCTCACTGTCGATGTTGCCCCCTGATATATTCATAGCGTATTGTTCTCCTGGACGGCGATATGATGGTCATGAAAAATATGGACGAATTGATGGATTTGGACCTCCCTAAGGACCAGATTGCGGCAGTGCATGTCTGCGCATGCAACCCACGCAAACTGCAGCATTATCCGGCAGATTGGTGAGTCTCTTGCTTTTTCTCGATCTTTGGTCAAACCCAGAGCTTCTATGCAAGGATTCCTGCAAACTGTGCGCATACCGCCAATACTCACCCCCTGGCATTGCCTCCGAGTGCAACGGAAGCCTCCCCACGCCCTTACAGTCAGTTGAACTCCGGGACCGTGGTGATCAATCCTTCCAAGGAGCTCTCAGAAGCCATTGTGCATTTCCTTCTAACGCATGACAAGATTCCCGAATTCTCATTCCCAGATCAAGATCTGCTTACGGCGTTTTTTAAGGGAAAATGGAAACCGCTTCCATGGTATTACAATGCCTTGAAGACATTGCGCTTTATTCACCCTGATGAGTGGAGTGACGAAGAAGTCCGATGCCTTCATTATATTTTGCCCGATAAACCTTGGCAATCGAGGGTAACGCCTCCAAGCTTGCAATCGGACCTCGATCTTCTCAATCAATGGTGGTGGCAGCAGTTCGACCGTTTGGGAAAGGAGATGATAACCTCGGATCCTGAGGGATGGCATTTTGTGTTATCAAATGTTGACAATCGTACAGTTGCCTAGCGTTGGCAGGGCCAAGCAGGATGTCTAGGGTGGACTTTCTCTACCCTGTATTGTCATGCTCGCCATGCAACATGAACTTCGTCGGTTCGGAATCTGAACCGATATATGTAAGTCTGTTATGAATTGCATCAGAGAAATGCGGCATACCTCTGCGTGCAAGTACTCTTTTCCAACAGAGTTTCGTGGCGCATTCGGAAGCTAAGAAGACCAGCATGTGCTATCATAATCCCATTGTCGATGCAAAATCTATTTGCAAGGTGTCAGGATAGGGTGAGCAAAAAAACAATCTGTCTCAACCTCTCATCAGTGGCAAAAACCTGTCCACCGCGCTCTTGTGCCATGATTCCCATCATTTCTTGAAGACGTTCATTGCCTCAAGTTTTAAATCGGATTAGCCTACTAGCAGTATGCTGGGATCTGAGGCAATACTTACAACCTACGCCGCCTACTATTAGAACCTCTTTGCTCCCAATGTGGGCCATGGCACGTTCTGTTATCTCCACAAGCATAGCAAATACCGTTTCTTGGAGGGAGAAGCACAGGTCGGCAGGAGTGATGATGCATTCGCCCTCCGCGTCACTCAGATAACGAAAACGTCGGTCTGTTGTGTAAGCCTCTGTTGATGTTAACACCCCTGATAAACTAATGTCCATCCCTTTGGTGGTGTAAGGAAGTGGCAACAGCTTCTTCCCCCTGTAAGATGTAGAATCAAATGCATGTATTATTGACAAGGCGCTCCCACTTTTTTGCTTCCTGTTCAATATTATATCCGGGGCTTGGATCATTGCTCAAGTTGATCACCCGAGCAAATCGATCTAGGCAATTACCGACGGCGATGTCCAATGTTTCGCCAAAAATGCGATAACGTTGTCGAGAGTATGCTATAACTTGCGTGTTTCCTCCGGATACATAGAGTACAACTGGATTTTGAGCTCCTGTGATTTCCCGGCCCATTTCGATGTCTTAAAACGGAATGAGTTCAATTGCTGACGAGTCAGGAACCAGCGCTCACGCCCGATGCAGTGATTGACCCCGACCAGAGGTTTCCCAAAGAGAAGCGATAACATCCGGGCAACAAGTGCGACAGACTGGAGAGGGGCACCCATACCAGGCCCTATGGAGATGTACTGACGGATCGAAGAAAGGTGGCACAAATAATATACCTTTCGTGTAGCAGATACAATTGACTTCCCAGATGGACACGCAGGCTGTGGTGAGACAGTCGTTAATAACTTCTAAGATCCATTCACGATGATGAAGAGCCGTATCCCTGGGCTGGAACCCTTCCCCAGGCGGTGTTATATATGTATGTCTGATGTTTGACAAGACTGCGACTGAGCCATCCTCGGAGTGCTTGATAACGCCCGCTCCGAGTTTATTTGCAGAACCCTCAAGCCCAAGAGCCAGATATGGTTTGTCTAGTGTAAGATCAGTGAACCGCAGGTTGCTGGGTGATGACGACCAACCCAGAGCTTTGAGCGGTACTCGGTGGTGGAGGCGTCCTGACATCGTTCATGTACTTGTACTTGTGTAGTAAGAGGATGGAGTCACTTGGCTCTAATACTAGTACAATCTATATTTGTCATTGATCACTAACTACTTGTGAGTAGAGTTAGATCGCGTCGTTAGCAACCATTATATGCGTCGCAGATTAGGAATTATTAAATTCAGGTATCTGGCGCGATCGACAGTGTGGGAGGTGGAGACGCAAGCTCTTGTGACAAGAATTTCTGAGGTTTCCTTGAGCCCCCTCCTTTCAGAATGTTTTCTATGTAAAACTCGCCAGCCTGATGATATAATTGAAAAGAGTGAAAAGAGTGATCTAAAGGGTACCAACGCACCTTGTAGCTGCTCCTCACCAAAGGCCCGCTGGCCACGTAGAGAAATCCAAGTTCCTCTGCTACCTGCTTCCACTTGTCGAATTCAGCCGGTTCGACGTAGCGCTCAACTTTCATATGTCGTTTCGTAGGCCGCATATATTGGCCAAATGTCACGACATCTACGTCAATGCTGCGCAGATCTATTGCTAAATTCAGAAAGGACAACGAGCTGCACACTTGCAGATGCCACGAACCTCTGAGAGCTGCCATTACTTGCTCGGTAGTTTCACCGACACCCATCATGATACTTGTTTTTGTAATGCGGACGCCTTCTTTCTTGGCATACTCAAGTACTTTGAGACTCTGTTTAAATGTTGCACGACGATCTCGAATATAGGGAGTGAGTTCTTCCACAGTTTCGATGTTATGGGCGTAAACATCTAAGCCAGATCGTGCAACGAGCGATACATGATCTAAACAGCCAGCGAAGTCCCCTGTGAGGGCCTCCACAAGTATTTCAGGTGCTCTGTAATGTGTATTAGTTCCTGGGAAGAGGCTCCGAGGACATTATTTACTTCTGCTTGATCTTGCGGATAGTCTGCGCAAAATGGTGAGCACCCCCGTCGGCAAGGTCTTTGTCAGGCGAAGTCAGCTTGTGAGGGAAGAAGACGCGATTCCCTCGTACCGTCACGATCGACGCTTGTTAACACGATGTAGCCTAGACCCCATCGACTGATAGCTTCGGCCGTGTTTTCCGGCTCATGAGGATCCAAAGGTAATGGGGTGCGTGAGGTCTTGACAGAACAAAACCTGCACCCACGAGTGCAGGTATCGCCCATTAACTAGGGAAGAGGTGAAACTTTGCCCTCGGCTTCGGATTACAAACGAATCACCATGATAGTAGCAGTTGCTGTATTTCTGCCTTCTGCCTCCTTTGCACCCCCCCAACAATCCCCTATGTTTGGACATCTGGCTTCCTCGCAAACTGTGTGAAGACCAAGTCCACGTAGGTCTTTCTTGATTTTATTGAATGACTTGCCAGACGGAATGTTGGTCTTAAGGTACGACGGAAGCCGAAGGCTAAAGAGCATTTAGATGCACGTAAATTTATAGAACTTGAACATACCCAGAAGTATTTCCAAGCACCACTCGCTCTTTATTTCCATCAGAAAGGAACTCCTCGAAGGAAGGACCAGCCGCCAATGTTGCTTTAAAAGCTGACGTACTAGGAGATGGACCGGAAGCGGTTGCCAAGCACCGAGCGTGTGCAGTGGCTCGATGGAATCGAGTTGAACGTAAGGCCACTGACATGTTGCCGGAGTGCCAGTGCCAGTGCCAGCGCCAGTTCAAGCTTCAAACTTCGAGTTGTTGAGAGTGACTCTTGAGTCGGACAGGAAGCATTGAAAATCACAAATGTGTCATCCAATTGTCACAACCCTTCTCAATCTCTAGCATAAGTAATACTTTCAGGCTAGTAATTACCTACAGAGCTCGCCATCACTTACTTGTAACCTGGGAGTGTATAGCAGGTTATTATACAACGTATATAATATGGTGTTTTGTAATTGCGACACGGCGATGGCCGTTTTCATTCAACTTCAGCTTCGGTTAAATAAAATAATTTTTAGGATCAGTTCAAAATTCATCCCGAGCTTGACACGCATTTGACTCTATACTCATACGCCCCCGGGCATTTAGTGCGTTTCTACCCCCATGGTCGCCTCACTAACTTTCACTTCTCGTAAAGTAAAATCAAATTTCCTTTTCCTGTCAATGTAGTTATATTTACACGTGATACTTGACTTCTCGGAGGCTCTCGGATGTGGAACGCGTTCAAGGTTGTCGCTCAGGAATATGGTATGTTTAAGCATTCCTTTCATTTGGATATACTGAGCATGATCCCCGAATGTTCTAGTCCAATCAACGTTACCGTATTGAGAAGGATACGTTCGGGGAACTGCAGGTTCCAGCAGATCGTTATTGGGGTGCGCAGACTCAGAGGTATGAATTATGACAAACGCCACCCTGCCGCGTAATGCTCTAAACAGATCATTGCAAAACTTCGATATTGGAGGACCAACCGAACGTCTCCCACCACCTTTAATCAAAGCCTTTGGTATTGTGAAGAAGGCAGCATCCATCGTTAATATCAATCATGGGTTGGATCGTAGGGTCGGAGAAGCCATTCAGCTAGCTGCAGACGATGTTAGTTAAGCAATTATATCGTTGTCTTAAATATCCATATCATTCTATTCCAGGTCATTTCAGGCAAACTTTTGGATCATTTTCCCTTGGTCGTTTTTCAAACAGGGAGTGGAACTCAGAGTAATATGAATGCCAATGAGGTAGGTTTATTATATCTGGCATGAATCAACCGATGTTGACCTGCTTCCTCCGGCTAGGTTATCTCAAATCGTGCTATCGAGATTCTCGGCGGTGAACTTGGTTCAAAGAAGCCGGTCCACCCAAATGACCACGTCAATATGAGTCAAAGCAGCAACGATACGTGCGCCATTATTTCTGTTCTACAGCTCAATATGAGATGATCTCGAGAAGATTTCCGACTGTGATGCATGTCGCTGTAGTCTCTGAACTTCACGAATCTTTGATCCCAGCCCTCATGAAACTCCGTGATGCACTGGATGCCAAAGCCAAGTTGTTCGATCATATCATAAAGATTGGACGTACCCACTTACAGGTTAAGTGAATTTTTTGGTATCTTTTTGGTGGAATCGGAATTAATATGTTAATTCAGGATGCAACACCTTTGACTCTGGGCCAGGAATTTAGTGGATATGTTCAGCAAGTCACAAATGGTATTGAGAGGATCAGGACCGTTCTTCCCCGCTTAAATCTTCTTGCTCAGGGTGGCACGGCTGTTGGCACCGTAAGCATGCTTGTGTTTAAGTGATCATATTGCTTACAGTCCTCAGGGGCTCAACACAGTCAAAGGTTTCGACGTTCAAATCGCGGCCGAAATTTCGAAATTAACTGGGTTGGGATTCAAGACAGCTCCAAATAAGGTAATTTACTTGTTGTGGGTGGAAGTCGACGGATTCCTTACCGCGTCTTTAGTTCGAAGCCTTGGCCTCTCATGATGCACTTGTGGAAACTCATGGAGCCCTTAACGTGATCGCCTGTTCGTTGATGAAAATTGCGAACGATATCCGTTACCTTGGCTCAGGACCTCGCTGCGGGCTCGGCGAGTTGAGCTTGCCGGAGAATGAGCCTGGTAGCAGCATCATGCCTGGCAAGGTTAACCCTACGCAGTGCGAGGCTTTGACCATGGTGGCTTCACAAGTAATGGGAAATCAGACCGCCGTTAGTGTTGCGGGGGCAAGCGGACAGTTTGAAGTTCGGTTGTTTTCTTCTTAACGTTTTCGGAAGCTTATATTCAACAGTTGAATGTTTTCAAACCCGTCATTGCTCAAAATGTCTTGCGAAGCATCCGATTATTATCAGATGGTCTGTTTTCATTAACGAGGGCTGGGCAGGGATGCTAAATGTATCTGAATGTCAGGGTCGCGTTCATTTACCAACAACTGCGTTGTCGGGATCGTGGCTAACGAGAAGCGTATCAATACCCTGCTTAATGAGTCGCTAATGTTGGCCACTATCCTCAACAGCCATCTGGGTTACGACAGTCAGTGAAATAACATCCAACATTGACAGCAATTGACAGACCATCTTGATTGGTAGATGTTGCGAAATGTGCAAAGAAAGCTCACAAGGAGGGGACCACACTGAAAGAGGCCACGACCTCCCTAGGGTTTTTGACCCCAGAAGCGTTTGATGAGATAGTAAGGCCAGAATTGATGATTCATCCGTAGACGGATGGATAACGGGTGTAATACGTAGTTAGAGTCGAAATGGAGATAACAGTGACTTGAAACTGTTTACAAGGTACTCGGGTTGAACGGGGTTTCTACTGCAAATGCAATGGTAAATATAGGACTCACCTGACGACAAATTTGCTGTCACACTCTGCCAGACTGCCACTGTCTTGGGGGGCATCCTGTAGTTTGTTCCTTGCCTCCTCCTCAGGCTTGTCATCCTCATGTCCCTCAGTCGTATTCTGAATGATGATTCCATGCCTGTGCGCTCGTCTCGCTCAACTTACGCCAGTTCATCCCAGTCCACTCCTCTTCATTCTTCCTACATAGACACGTCTCCCCGTGCTTCTCGTGGTCGATCATCTCCCGCACATGATCACACAATAGACCTCCCTCGAGACCACCCCTTTCATCTGGCAGCTGCTGGTGGGCAATATTCTCCGTTTTCTTGTGGTTATCATCATGTTCATATCGCGTCTTGACATAGGTGGGACTGCCCCCGAGGAAGACGGCCTTCGTATTAAGTCACCAGATGAGCACGATTCTCTATCTACTCAGCACGGGGAAGATACAGTGTGGCGGAAGAAACGCAAGAGCACGTATGAAGGCACTCCTGTCAGTGTTTTCAGTTCCATTTTATATTGTCACTCTTACCTATGCCTGTCAGAACATGTATCGCATATATCCTTCGAGAGCGAAACCGACTCGCCCGCTGTCCCCCGGAGCCGATCTTTTGGCGGAGGAAACACCTCATGTTCACCACGGAACGACTGACGAGGAACTGCGCCTTGCTTCTTCTGATCTAGAGGATTGCGAAGAAGTTTGGATTGGCGAGCTTAGCGATTACATGCTGGAGACTCAAAAACGCCAGAACCAGGTTGTTGATTGGTTCGAGGCAAGTATTGTGGTGAGCAGATCCTGGTAACTATGTGTCGGCACTACTAACTTTGTTTTCTAGGAACGCAGCTCGATTACAGGGCAACGAATATCACACTATTATTCAAGCAGGATTGCCAGGATGCCTTTACCTCCTCCAGCATCTCTGGCAACTCAAGCGCCAAGACTTGACAATGGCTTTCGGGATCCATCACCGATTCTTGAACATATGAGTGAATACGAGCGTTCACGGCAGGACCGTGGTGTTCGACGTTTTGAATCCGGGGCAGAGGACACTACCCATGAGCTCGAGAGAACAAATATAGAAGACTTTCATGACCACCCCGACAAACGTGCCAGGCAGAAACCCAGTAAAGGGAAGGAACTCAGCAAGCGTCCAGCATCGGACACAAACAGTGATGTTGAAGTGCCTAAGAAAAGCGACAAGACAGGTCCTGCCTTGAAGAAGAGGAAACTTGACAAGGACCTGGAGAGCAATGTTGATGTTGATGAGCAAGACGCGACCGACAGTCTCTCTTCATCGATGGTATTGAAGTTAAAAGGCAAGGACAGACAAATACATCGAGAGGCCAGCTACGACAATCTCTCCCTGACGCCGAAACCGCTGCGCAAGAAGGCCTCCAAGAAGAAATTCGGGCCTGCATCGGAGTTTGAGCTTGAATCAGCTTCCCGTGCACCCTCTGCATCTGCAGATGTTACACCTGCGATATCCCGACCTGTATCCCCTGTGGTCGCCCCTTCGACATTTGTATATGAGCTAGATGAACAAATTCCGCCGTTGAAGAAAGCCAAGAAGATGGATGAAAGTGCAGTCATGAAACGAGTCAAAGCCTTGGAGGAAGCCCAACGTAAAGTGTGGACTAACATCGCCCGAAGGGACATTGCTAAAGTAAGAAAGCTATTTGGATTCCATATTCTTATCTGCTCAATTATGCCCCAGGTCTACAAATATCAGGCGTTAGGATATCAATCCAGACAACAACAAATGGAGCGTATAGCCAAGATTGCCTCCATACAAGCACGCCGGCCTTTCACGAAAACGGCGAAGGCGAGTAAGGACATCCAGGGCAAGGCTAAGCGTCTGATGCGAGAAATGCAAGTCTTCTGGAAAAAGAATGAGAAGGAAGAGAGGGATGTTCGAAAGCGAGAGCAGAAGGAAGCTTCTGATCGCCTCAAACTTGAAGAGGAGAAGCGCGAGGCCGCAAGACAAGCTCGAAAGCTTGAATTCTTGATCAGCCAAACAGAACTCTACAGCCATTTCGTGGGGAGCAAACTCAAAAGTGGAGGCTTTTTGCTGCGAATATTGGTCTGCCGCTGACATTTTTATTAGCTACGGAAATTGAAGGCGACGGAGAAAATCTTCCTGTACCTGTTGGCGTTGACGTTGGTGATGTTGACCCTGATACTCTTCAGGATCTTGATTTTGACGATGGTATGTTCTTCCTCTGTCTTTTGTTGCACGTAACCTAAATATACGTCAGATGATTCAACCAATTTGCACAGACATGCAAAGCACAACGCCCAAGAAGCTATTGCTCTTGCGAAGGAACGGGCGCAGGAGTTCGATACCCGGGCGGCATTGGAACGGAAAACAAATGAGGCATTGAAGCTAGCAAAAGCGCAGGCACACATTCACGACGATACTGATGATCCTTCTCCAGCATCAACCAAGGCTCCCCTCGTCGATCGTAGGTTGAACAACTCCTCTGACGGTGTTTGACCTCACATGTTTCTAGTCGATTCTGACGAGTTTAACTTTCAAAATCCAACTTCACTGAGCGGGCCACTTACCATCGGGCAACCAAAGATGCTGATGGCACAGCTAAAGGAATACCAGTTGAAGGGTTTGAACTGGCTTGCTACCCTGTATGAGCAAGGTATCAATGGCATTCTTGCAGACGAGATGGGCCTTGGCAAGGCGAGCCCCTTGCATCTCGAATTTCTCGTCCGTGAACTCATTTCTGGATCCCAAATCCTAGACTGTCCAATCGATTTCATTACTGTCCTATCTTGCAGAAACACACGACATATGGGGACCTTTCCTAGTAGTCGCACCTGCTTCAACCCTTCACAACTGGCAGCAAGAGATCACCCGTTTTGTACCTGGTCTCAAAGCGTTACCGTATTGGGGCAACGTCAAAGACCGAGCAACTCTGCGGAAATTCTGGAGCAAGAAAGAGATTAGCTATAATCAAGATGCTCCCTTCCATATACTTATCACGAGCTATCAGTTGGTGCGCACGTTTGTTTTTAAGCTTTGAGTGATATATGCAGACTTTGTTATTCTCACAGGTGACGCAAGATCAACAATATTTCCAACGAGTTAAATGGCAATATATGATCCTGGACGAAGCGCAAAACATCAAGAATTCGTCGAGCGTACGATGGAAAACTCTTCTTGGGTTCCATTGCCGAAATAGACTTCTCCTTACTGGAACCCCTATCCAGAACTCTATGCAGGGTAACTTCATACTTTTGCCTCCGTGATTCTATCTGATACCATATGTCATAGAGTTGTGGGCATTGCTTCACTTCATCATGCCTAGTTTATTCGACTCTCACGATGAGTTCAACGAGTGGTTTTCGAAGGACATAGAAAATGCGGCAGAGAATAAGGGGAGCAAACTGAATGAATATCAGCTGAGGCGTCTGCACATGATACTCAAGCCCTTTATGCTAAGGAGAGTCAAGAGACATGTACAGAACGAGTTGAGTGAAAAGGTCGGTGTTCAATTGATATGCTGAGTTCTATTGATTGATCTGCCTTCAGATTGAGAAGGATATTTATGTGGACCTCACTGCAAGGCAACGTGCTTTGTATAAGGCGTTGCTCGCTAATGTCTCCGTGACGGATCTTCTTGAAAAAGCCGCGAACATTGGCGATGCTGACTCGGCTCGATCCTTGATGAACCTTGTAATGCAGTTTCGCAAGGTACGTCGTGAGAAAGTGATACGCTGGCCGTCTCATTCATCGACGAATCTAGGTCTGTAATCATCCAGAGCTCTTCGAAAGAGCCGACGTTGTTGCGCCGTTCTCTTTTTCCAAGTTTGGCCGTTCAGGGCCCTTAGCGCGTGAAGGCGACTTCGTTTCGCTTTCGTATTCTACGCGCAATCCGATAGAGTATTGCATACCGTCGCTTTTCTACGAAGACGGAGGTCTTTTGAATGTCCCTTGTGAGAACTCGAAATTCCCTTTTCAAGACAGTGGCTTGCCCAAGATGTTCAATATATGGTCCACTGATTGGATGCATCAGTCACTGTACACCGACGGTAGGCTTCCTGTTATCTTCGCCTTCATTTCCGTTAATATTGGAAGGACAGAATCCTCCTTTTCATTTCTTCGCGCCCTAGATACATCTCCAATGGAAGCCCATGCCCTTCATATATCCCCCCTCATTCGTAGACGATTGATGGCAATTGAGGAAGACATCAAAGTGGGAAGGAATTCGGCGTATGCCTTGTGAGCTCGCTCGTTCTAATTCTAACCTTTAGCTTATGTGGCAAACAGTGATTCTAGCCTTTTGGCACACCAGGTCCACAGTGGACTCAAGGTTTCTCTGATATCATCGATACTTCACCCGGATGCTGCTGAGGGTCTTCCAAACCTTCGTGACATCTCAAGTTCTGCTTGGATGGAGTCCTGTCTATCTCGGCCAGAACTGAAGTGGTTTGTGCCCCCCGTTGTTGCGCCCCCGATCATGATACAATGCACAAACCGATCGTTCATGGAATTTCAAACCCGCCTGCTTGATGGACCATTGGAGTCACTTGCTGTATATGGGTTACCACGGGAACTCCGAAATTCGGAAGAAGCATGTAGTAGTTACGGTATCCGCATGTCTGGCCTCTCCCCTAACGGTTTGGTCGATGACTCGCCGTCTGACCAACTTCCGCGATCTACCATGCAAGTTCCGGAGGCTAAACGACTTGTCTTCGATTCGGCTAAGCTATCCCGCCTTGATTCACTCTTACAAGAACTCAAGATGGGTGATCACCGTGTTTTAGTATATTTCCAGATGACTCGGATGATGGATCTCATGGAGGAATATCTGATTTATCGACAATACAAGTATCTACGCCTCGACGGTTCTTCCAAGCTTGAGGATCGACGGGATATGGTCATTGATTGGCAAACACGGTTAGTCACTACATTCTGAATCTGTTGCAAGCGCTAAGAGTACATGGGTTGTCCTTCAGGCCGGACATCTTCGTGTTTTTACTCAGCACACGAGCTGGTGGCTTGGGGATCAATCTCACTGCGGCAGATACAGTCATATTTTATGACCACGACTGGAATCCGTCGAATGACGCACAAGCCATGGATCGTGCACATCGTCTTGGTCAAACCCGCCAAGTGACCGTATATCGCCTCATCACCAAAGGTACGATCGACGAGCGCATTGTCCAATTAGCGCGAGTTAAAAAAGATGTGAGTTTTTGCAGTTCTACTGTATGGTGACCTCATGAAATTTCTTTAGGTACAAGACATCGTCGTGGGGAACAAAAATTTCACAGATGTCACGAAACCCAGCGAGATCGTTCAATTATTGTTGAACGATGAACAGCTAGCGGCTTTGAACACATCAACGCCCCCGTCTATGTCAACAAGCCACGGTGCTATCGAGGGAACAACCAATCACGCGGGGGGACCTGTGCAAGACCTCTGGAATGACGAGGAAGATAACTTCTTTGGTCATTCTGGAACACTAGTCACGGCTGCCGCCTCAGACGCGGTTGACGCTGATACACCCATCCCCAGTACTCGGGGAAAGAAACGTAAATCTGGAACTACCGGTACAGCTCGCGGGCGCAAACCTGCTGCGAAGAAATTTTCGGAGAAAGGAACTACCAGGAAATCAGCATCTGTCAAGGAACCAACCGCATAGTACGGTGTTGTATATTTGTGTAAATAGATTCATTATCAGAATGTGTAGAATTCAGTAATGTAGGGCGTTTGTATAATAATGCTAATATACTGTCATATGTGTCACCATACTGGATCTTGTTGGATCCGAAAGCAAGGCTTGATAATATATAAAGTATTTCGAGTTTTAAGTGTTCGGAATGGTTCCGAAGGCAGTATGAGGTTGAAACTTGAAGGCCCGGACAATCTCACCCAGACTCCTGATGTGCAGTGACTTCGTGATCTACAAAGCTCATGCGCATAGTGACCTCTCGCTTCCTATTACTCTTACAGCGGACACACTACAGTACTACTAAACCTCACGCGAGTTCGGTTGCTTGGGGGTTGTGGCGGGCTCGGACGAGGCGGTTCAACAATTTCAAGTCTTTGTCTCCATTGACAATCACCCCACTGCTCTATCAGGGCGAAGTTCAACAAATTTCTAAACTCGAACACCTCGGCTTGGTCCATCTGGGATGGCCAAGAAGAAGAAGACACAGTTGCGGCCGGTTGCCCGTGGCTTCGCAACTACGTCGGTCCCTAAGAAAAATCCTCCCCCCGAGCTGCCAGTGCCAAACGCGGAGGATGATGTCGAAGAGCCGTTGAAAGTTGAGCAGGGGATGGAGGAAGTTCTAGTTACAACTGCTCAGCGTGAAGGGTCGGGGACCGGAGAACCGTCGCTGCAATCCATGGTCGATAAGTTGCAAGAAAAGACCGAGAAGGAGATAACAAGGTATTTCACAGATTCTCGGAGCTTACTCTTACTCACAACAGCGGGAATCAACTAGGACCATCAAAGTATGCTTTGACATAAATCTCTCCGACCGCGTTTTATTCACTTATTCAGGCAGTGGAGGTGGATCGACGGTTCTCAAAGTCTCTTCCTTTCTTAGCATTAGACCAATCGCTTGCAGATCGTATTATTTCTCTGGCATTGGAATCGGAGGTTGCAGAGGGTATGTTCCCTACATCTACACGCTGAATATGCTCAGTGCGGTTTCATAGGTAAAAGGCCCCTTCAGGAATCCGAGGACAAAGCCATCGTGCGGCTTGGTATCACGTACGGAGTTCTTAGACGCCTCGGCTTCTCGGAGGCTACAGTGCAAGAATGTCTTCGTGCTATGCTGGGTGTCGATCTAGATGAAGCCTACGAATGGGTAAATGGGCATCTAATTCAACCCACATAGTGTCTAATGCTTGATCTCCTTGATTCCCTAGTTGTGTTTACACTGCACGGAAGAACTAGAAGACAAACGTATGATACTCTCGGTTCCGCATCGTGACTGTATAACCTACATGCATACAGGAGTTGTCGAAGCCTCTGAACCAAAACCTCACCGCACCGCAGCAAACCGACCTCCTTCGCGTACAATCACGCCATGCACTCCTGCAGAACTCCCAGCTGCGACAAAGCCCAAAGCCACTTTTAAACCTTCGTTTCGGCTTGATGCCAATGCCCCCATTTTCATTCCGTCGCGTCCACTACTTTTGCAATACTCTGCTGCCCAGGATCAATCTGACGTGGAATTTATTTCGCCAAATGACGATTTTGATAGTGGTCCTGAATCTCCGGATACAGATGACCTTGCCTTCCAATATGCACAATTGAGACTACAGCGCGATAAAGCTATATCCTCTAGGAAAACTGACCATAAGACCGTCACGGACGAACTCGATATGCGACTTCACGCTCTGAAGAATAGTTATTTTTTCGACGAGCAGGACGCGGAAGGGATGTACCAGCTTGAACGTGAAAAGGTTCATGAGCGCGCCCTTCAAGATCAATTACGCGGGATGGCTTCTTTGACGAACACATTCATTGACGAGTCTAGTCCCTCATCGAAGCGATCACCTCAGCTTCAGTCACAGGTATCGATGGCATCCACTCCCACCCCGGACATTTTTGACGACGATAGCGGAGACTCGACCACCGGGGGAGTTTTCGAGCTGCTAGAGGCCATGCCGATTACTGAAACTGATGCCCAAGGAAAGACTACTACCATCCGTGACATGGCAATGCCCAAACACTGGTCCGGTCGCACACCCAAAATGCTATTGGTGGAAACCGTCGCAAAGTCAGACCGCTATGCCGCCATAGAATACAGGATAATATCACGTGGTAGTCGTGCCAAACGAGCTGGTGTCAGCATTCGATGGGAGGGGAAGAAAATGGATGAATGGCTAATGGAGGATGTTGCCTGTCATGATGATAGACAGGCGGAACAATACATTGCAACTGTCGCCCTCCATGCGTTGACCTTCCCACCTACTGATGGGTTCGCTGCGGGCGTCTCGGCCTTCTCTGGAAGTCACACTTTCTTCCGATTACTTCCTGCCGTATTCCGAGACCTGTGGAACGAACTCGAGGAGGTGAGAAAGGCGAGAGATGACAAGATTAATCGTGATGTTTGGGGGAAATTGCTGTCTATACTTAAATTTAAAATGGGTGCTAGTGATAGGGTGGGTTTCAACAGGTTATTTTTCTTTCATGTTGCCTGACAATATTAGCCTAACGAGAAATCTAATCAACCGATGCTCCACACCAAAAATTCATACACCCCTCCCGTCATAGCTGCTATTACCGAAAACGAAATTCTATCGGAACAACTTGCCACTAGCTTCCGGGTGCGACAAGCCAGTGCCTGTTATCAAGAGATGCTCGTGAGTCAAAGTGATTACCTAGTGTTCTTTTCTATCGACCGTTAAACAGGTTCAACGTAATCTGTTACCCATTGCTCAATATCGTGAAGAGGTGGTTCAACGGCTAGAGCAATCCCAAGTTCTTGTCTTGAGTGGTGAAACCGGATGGTGAGATGTGCCTGCGCTGAAGTATTACCCATTTTAATTGATTTTTTCCAGTGGAAAATCTACTCAAGTTCCTGCTTTCATTCTCGAAGATCAGCTTAGCCGGGGCAGGCCTTGTAAGATATATTGTACGGAGCCCAGGCGTATATCCGCCATTTCTTTGGCTCAACGTTTGCACCATCCTGTCCATTCGTCCGACAAGACTCTCATATATTGCACGCAGGTGTATCTCGCGAGCTTGGAGATGCTCCAAATGCTGTTGGCACTGCCAATTCGCTCGTTGGGTACTCAATCCGTTTGGAAAGCAATATCTCGCGGAACACTCGGTTAGCCTTTGTTACGAATGGTATAGCGCTCCGAATGTTGGAAGGTGGAACAGGTTATGGTGGACAAGGGACAGCATTCGATGAGATTACTGTAAGCAACTTGTGTGGTGAAGTCGTCTTGCTGACATGACTTGTAGCACATTGTCATTGATGAAGTGCTTTCAACGATGAACTGCTGTTGTCTATAGACTCATGGTCTGTTTATTGCAGGTGCATGAGCGTACAATTGAATCCGATTTTCTCTTGATTGTTCTCAAGGCATTGTTGGAACAACGATCGGATCTCAAGTTTTTCAATTCTTTCGAAAGATATTTATACATTCTAATATCTATTTCAGGGTGATATTGATGTCTGCCACCGTTGATGCGGATAAGCTTTCGAGTTTTTTCGGAGGATGTCCGGTAATTCATGTTCCTGGACGGACTTTTCCCGTCGACGTCAAGTTTTTAGAAGACGCAGTAGAATATACCAAGTGGTCTATTTTGGAGTCCTCCCCTTATGCTAGACGAGGTGAGTATGCGTTCACTATCTTTCGCAGATTGCTTATAGTTTCTAGTTCATGATAGGTTTTATCGTGGTAAAAATCGGCCGGATTGGATCGAGGAAACGCCAGCCGGAGAGGACGATGACGACAATGTTGTCCAGCAAACAATCAAACTCGAGAAGCGATACTCTTCGGAGACAGCGGCAACCATCAATATCCTTGACGAGAGATTGATCCCATATGATCTTATCCTCCGCCTCTTGGAGCGGATATGTTTTGATGACCCCTCATATGCATCATTTTCATCCGCCATTCTGATATTTATGCCTGGTTTGGCCGAGATACGCCGCTTAAGTGACCTCTTCAGCGAGCATCCAGCCTTTGGTAGCAATGATTTCAAGATATACCCTCTGCACTCGATGCTCTCTAGTGAAAATCAAAGTTCAGTGTTTGATATTCCGCCATCTAATATACGCAAGATTGTGATCGGTGAGTCCAGCTGTAGCATTTTCCGTTGTGCGACTAAGTCTGTGCAGCGACAAATATTGCAGAGACGGGAATCACGATACCTGACATCACCTGCGTCATCGACACGGGTAAACACCGTGAAATGAGGTTTGTTTCCTTATACCATCACGTTCCCACAGTCCTAAATGAATCGTTCTAGATTCGACGAAAAACGGCAGATTAGCCGTTTGGTAGAAACATTTGTCGCAAGGAGTAATGCTGCACAGAGGCGAGGGAGGGCTGGTCGAGTTCAACGTGGCTTGTGTTTCCACCTGTTTACCAAGGTACGGCACGATACACAGGTAACTACGTTCCTTCTTATGCCAGGAACTATGTTTGAGAAGAGCACCTTTCAGATGGCGGACCATCCTCTTCCTGAGATGATGCGCCTGAGCCTGTCAGACTTGGCACTTCGCATCAAGATCATGAAAGTCAGGTTGGGTTCTTCTATTGAAGACGTTCTGTCTCGTGCATTGGATCCCCCTGTCTCTATAAATGTGCAGCGCGCAATATCTATGTTGGTAGAGGTATGTTTGACATGAATGAGGAATCTGCTTCCGTTTACTCTCCTATAGGTCCGAGCTTTGACGCCTTCCGAAGAAATCACGCCAATGGGACGGTTACTCAGCACACTGCCTACAGATGTTCATCTGGGCAAATTCCTATTGACTGCTACCTTATTTCGGTGCTTGGACCCGGCTCTAACCATCGTAGCAGTACTCAATTCTAGATCTCCATTTGTATCACCATTCGGGTTCGAGCAAGAAGCGGACCGAGCAAAAAACTCGTTCAGAGCCGGTGAGCACCTGTTTACCTGCACAAAGAACTCAACCGTGACCACTATGATTTGTTTAGAAAATTCTGATTTCCTGACCATTCACAATGCTTTTGCGAGTTGGCGCCGAGCTTCCGCGAATCCAGGAACCATTAGAAAATTTTGCCGTACAAACTATCTCAGCCATCAGGTCTTTTGTTTGACAATCTATCCTACGTTCCTCTAACGATCATATTCAGAACCTTCAACAAATTGAGGAGCTTCGGCAACAATTTTTGGGGTACCTTGACCACCTAGTCCCCAGCAATGCCTCTGACGATGATCTAGATATTTGATTGACTCATCATTTATTCATGTTGATAAATCGTTCATCCGTGAACTCAGTCGGTAAGGAATGTTCGATATGTGCTATCTTTCAAATTTATAAATAAATTCTCTAGAGCACGTTACAGTCGACATCGTACGCGCTTCGTTACAATTCCGCCGGAACTGGATGTCAACTCTGGAAATTCTGTCCTCCTTAATGCGGCACTGACTGCTGGATTGTATCCGAAAGTTCTGGCCGTTGACCAAAGCAAAGGACAAATGCGAACAATATCTAATAATCAACATGTTTCCTTCCATCCTTCTTCAGTCAACTTTGGTAGGAAGCCAACGGACTTCAGCGTCAACCATCTGGCATACTTTACGCTAATGTATGTACATCTCCTTACTTGAAGTAATGCTCTCATCGCATCGCAGGCACTCAAAAAAATTATATGCTTGGGAGACGGGGCCTGTAGATGACTTGTCCTTGGTACTTCTATGCGGCGAATGTGACTTCAAGGCAAGACATGCTGCATTTCTTCCTCATAACACGTCTAAATGAAGTTCCAGTTAATTTCTAACTCGGCTTTCATCGACCGAAAAATCAAGTTTCACATCTCGCCGAAATCGAATGCCGCACTTAAGATTCTTCGTACGCAGTTAGGATCTCTCCTTGCCCATCAGTTCCGAGGCAAGGCTTTGAATGAATCCCAGACCATCTGGAATGATATCTCCTTGCTCGTCCTCGGGAAGATGAAGATAGAAGATGAACCTAGAGAACGATCTGTTGTTATGATAAACTGATATCTTGTCAATGATAGAGCTTTCCTTGTACCTTACCTACTTTTCAAATGGCTTGCCCCCGTCTGGGCCAGACTTTCCCTCAAGCAAGCTCCTGCACAGAGTGAGGAGGAAATGATGCTCAACTGATGGGTAGAAAATAAACTTGGATGTCACTGTGCTAGGGCTATTCATGCTGTTCTGGCACTAATTCAATTTGACGCCACTTCATGGGTCCTATCGACATAGCAAGTCAATTTCTCCCTGTGCAAACTTCTGTACACATCGAAATCAAGTCGAGGGCTGCATGAATTTGTCGGTCGCTACATCACTCAGCTGAGTTCTACTCTGCGTCGGCGGCCGCTGTGCTACTTGTCCTTGATTGTGAGGAGATGTTGGTTGATGGCCGGGCAACCAAACCTTCAGATTGTCACCTCTGGCAGGGGAGAATTTGTGAGGCAAAAATATTGATGTGAAATTGACAATATCAATAACTGCATTTTATTGTGTATTGAATTTGGTCGCAAGGCAAAGCCCAGCAATGTATTTTAGATATCCCTCTCAAATATATTCATCGGAATAGAGTCCGATTGGCTGATAGGGGTCACGTGACTGAATATGAACAACTATTTTGTTCAAAATACATTGCTGGGCTTTGCCTTGCGACCAAATTCAATGGAATATTCTACATAAGATAATAGATTTGGTACACAATAAAATGCGGTTATTGATATTGTCAATTTCACATCAATATTTTTGCCTCACAAATCCTCCCCTGCCAGAGGTAAATGGTTAACACTGTAAATCTTCAAAGAAGTCAGGTGGAATACGTTGTAACACATAATGACATGGCGCCATCATATATGGATTTTTACTCTTCCTCCTCATCACCGGCAGTACTGGGGAGAATTGAGCAATTGATCAATATTAAGCGGAAATACGCACGCTATGTTGTAGAAGCGCAATTGGTAATTGTCTTTCGCAGAAGCAACAACACTGAGAAGGGTATAAATATGGCAAAGATCGAATAGAGGCAAGACACACCGAATCCAATCTCGGAGGCTGTTCTTCTTCAAAAACTTCTTGGTAAGATATTTGAGGTATCTTTTGGAGAAGGGAATGTTCGATGTTACGGTGATTTTCGTGTTACCTATAGAAATCGCCTTGAAGCAGCAAGTTGAATAGAATAAGAGAAAAGATCATACCATCCCGGGAGATTTTGACGCTATCGCCAAGCTGGCCTGCTTTGCCATCTACCTTGATGCGATCGTGAAGGAACTTTTCAAAATCTGCTCCATCGAAGACACCGTCGGCTGCAGGCTTGGAGTAGTCAACAGTGAATCGGTGCTTGGTAGCTGCTGTCTTCCCGGCAGAGGTTTTGGGCTGAAAAGGCGCAGGGTCAGCCTACTGAGAAGGGGACTCAGCAAAGCGACACCGGGCACTAACCATGACTGAAGACGTTGAAGAGTTATGGAAAACGGATTAGGTTACGAAAATATGGATGTATAGGTAAAGAATAAGGTTTAAACCCAGCAACGATGCGAGAGACAGACTAATAATAGAACCTTGAAGAGTTTTTCTCTTCAAATGTCTCCTGCGTTGACCCGAGACGAGGTCGCCTCTGCTCAGCTCCAAGGCGACTTTTCAATCAAATCTGAAGCTAACGCTCCAAAGCTCGATACATCACAATGGCCTCTTCTTCTCAAAAATTATGACAAGCTCCTCGTTCGGTCAAGTCACTTCACTCCAATTCCTTCAGGATGTAGTCCCTTGAAGCGTGATATTACAGCATATATCAAGTGTTCTAAATCCCTCGCTTGCCTGGCGATGAGCTCATCTATGGCAGATCAGGTGTTATCAATTTGGACAAGCCTTCGAATCCATCTTCGCATGAAGTCGTTGCCTGGCTGAGGCGAATTCTACGTGTCGAGAAGACTGGTCATAGTGGAACGCTCGATCCAAAGGTAACTGGGTGTTTGATAGTCTGTATAGACCGTGCTACTAGGCTAGTAAAGTCTCAGCAAGGTGCTGGTGAGTACACATCTTGTCTGGCAACCTGTCAAGTCTTACGTGTGTTAATCCAGGGAAGGAATATGTGTGCGTCCTCCGTCTACATGCAGGCCTCCCAAATCCTGCGGCACTTCCCCGAGCTTTGCAAACCCTTACCGGTGCTTTGTTTCAACGCCCCCCTCTCATTTCCGCGGTAAAGCGACAACTTCGTATCCGAACTATCCATGAATCTAAACTTCTGGAATTCGATGAAAAACGAAATTTGGCCGTGTTCTGGGTCTCGTGCGAGGCTGGCACATACATCCGGACGTTGTGTGTACACCTTGGGCTGATCCTTGGCGTAGGTGGTCACATGCAAGAGTTACGCAGAGTGAGGAGCGGGGCCATGTCAGAAAATGATGATATTGTCACGATGCATGATGTTATGGATGCGCAGTGGTTATATGACAACACCCGAGACGGTGAGCCTTTTTTTTTTTTTTTTTGTGCGTGTTAATCGTAATTTAACATCTTGGTTAAGAATCATATCTCCGACGTGTCATTCGGCCATTGGAATGCCTCATGGTAGGGTATAAACGAATCGTCGTCAAAGACAGTGCTGTCAATGCCGTTTGTTACGGTGCAAAACTCATGATTCCCGGTCTTTTACGCTATGAAGCGGATATTGCATTGCACGAAGAAGTAGTCTTGATGACAACGAAAGGTCGGGCGTGCGCTTGACTATCTGCAAAGGCTTGTGACCAACATTTTTTTTTCAGGTGAAGCTATTGCGCTTGCGGTTGCTCAAATGTCGACAGTGGAGCTTGCAACATGTGATCACGGTGTTGTAGCCAAGGTCAAACGATGTATCATGGAGCGTGACACTTACCCTCGTAGATGGGGCCTTGGTCCCATGGCTCTTCAGAAAAAAAAGTTGGTGAGGGATGGTAAGCTTGGGAAGTATGGCGAGAAACTTGAGGGTGTCACACCGGCTGAGTGGAGCAGGGACTATGTCGAATACAATCGTGAAGAGGTTCGTTTATGCATTCCTTGACAAGTTTAGTGTCTTGATGTCTTGGCGCAGCAACCGAAAGCTGGCCCTTCCACGATGCCTGCAAGTGCTCTCGTGACTAACGAGCCTGCTACAGTATTACCTCCTGCCTCTGATGCGAGTCCATCTAGGGAGAAAGAGAAGAAAAGAAAACGGAAATCAGAGGTTCCTGCAACTGGAGATGCAGATGTATCTATGGCTGTCACGGTCGATGAGGACGCTGAACGTGCAGAGCGAAAGCAACGCAAGAAGGAAAAGAAGGCTGCGCAAGCGGCCGCCGAAACAGCGGAGGAAGAGGACGAGGCACGCCGTGAGAAGAAGAGATTAAAGAAGGAGAAGGCTAGAAAGTCGGTAGGTGGTGAATGAAAGTGAGGCGAAGTGCCAATGTCATCTATCCATATATTCATGAGATACTTTGTGACAAGCCATGGCCTATCAAGGCACGCCTCAAGCTAGCACTTGTTCAGACAAGGTCCAGAGATTAAAAAACATAACATTGACTAGCAAGTGGTATATATGAATTAAAAGGGGTACTAGATGGGCAGAGAAAAAAATAAATCTTGCCATAGCATCGCGCCATCTAGGCTTGGTTAGACAAGAAAGAGTGAATAATTGCTGCATTAATTACAAAAGTCCTCAGGCAAAGGCAACCACTAGGGCAGCTGATACTATGCTGAGTATTAAACATCCATGATGCGCGGAAGAAGCGCCGCTATGAGGGGCCGAGGTCGTAGAGGGGGTACTTGATGCAGAGCCAGTGCCAGTGCCATTGAGAGCTTTTGCGACATTCTGGAAAGCGGTAAAGTTCCGGGCAGAAGTTTCCACAGAGTTGATCGCACTGCAGAGAGAAACCGTTAGTGAAAGTTGACAAAAAGGCCCTGCGAACATACAACACCATCCCGGCACCACAATGGCTGGAAGGGATTTGCTGACGGCACTGAATTTGGGTTAAGTATAGGGTTTTGCAAAACTAAAGGGTAGCGACTGACATATGCCCAAATGGGAGCAGTATCGTTGACGGTAAGATTCCAAGTAGGAAAGTCGGTGGCGTTAGCCGAAACTGGCATGCTGTGCACGGTCGAGTCATATCATGGCGGTGATTATTAGTACAGATCGCTTACAAGTCAGAATCGAATCCGATAGTGCCATTAACATTGAATTTTCGGCAAGGGTCGGCGAACGAAGACTGGGTAACAGTATGGTTCTTCTGGTGGCTGAATAGGAAATACAAAAGATATTAGAAGGAAATGGAAGCATGACCGGAGAGACGAACAATTCAAAAACAACGACATCTCTGGGCAATGCAGTAATGTTTGGGGGATTAAACACTAGTCCGTCGGACCCTCCAACGATGACCTTGTGAACTTGGCCTGTCAGAGCAGCTGGGGTAGGAGCAGGGGATCCCGGATAAGAATTATATGTAGTGGTCCAAACTGAGTTGCTAACGCTAACGGTCTGCGTTACAGACGTAGCATCCGGCGCAGGAGGAATTGTGTAACCTCCATAGGCAGCTGTAGTCCATGTTTCGGTACTAGAGGCAGCAGCGGTTTCGGTACTAGATGCAGCAGCGGAAAGGCTTGCGCCGATCGCTAACGCAGCGCTTTTGAAGTTGGTGAAAGAGTTTGGTGCACCGTCAAGGCCACAATTTACCGCGAAAACCATACCCTTTCCACAGTGACTAGCAGGCATATTGGCCGCCTGACTACAATACACCCAAACGGGCTGAGTCTAAAACGAAGATAAGGTGAGACTAGAAGAATAGCAACCGTCAATGGCAACTGACATCGTTAATCGTTATAGTGTACGTAGGGAGGTTGCTGGTTTGATTCACAGGCACTGGCATGCTGTCGGGAAATGAATTCGAAGTATTTTTTCTGGAAACTGGAATACACACAAGCCAGACGCAAACCCGCCTGCTTTCGGGCCACAGGGGTTCGCGAAAGACGACTGAGTTACAGTATGATTCTTAGGATTGAAGTGGAAAACAACTTGATCGCCTGGTTGGGCAGCCTTAGATTCCAAGTCAATCATAGTATTAATATGATGATGTAACGAGAAACACATACGATAGCTTCAGGAGTGTATTGGAGCATGCCGCTGGCGCCGACTTGTACGTCGTGCACTACCGCAAATACCGAAGGCAACAAAGCGAGCGCAACGGGAAAAAACAACATAGCAAAGAGATGAAAGGGCGTAAAGTTCAACGAAGGTGAAGCTGTTCAACAGCGGGCAGAAAGCAAGTTAGAGAAAGTTAGGAAGAAACAAGAGACAAGATACAATAGATGTGTACGCTTATTTGGATGGCAAATTAAAGGCCAATGGCACTGCCATATCAGACGCATCCAAAAAAGGCAAACAATCCCCGACCTGCTAACTGAAAAGTGATGGCATCGTTGCATAGCCTTTCATCTTTGTCTGCTTTTTACATCCTGCCATACCAACAACATTTGTGAACTACCCTTGTTTCCATTGATCAAAAGCCTTGCACTGTGAACCTAGCAGCGCCTGTTTTTCATTTGTTTAGTTCAGGAAACCCAGATTTCATAATATATATGGATGAATCAAGGGTGGATGAATGTGGGATGACTTTTCACCTGCAATGTTCCAAACACTTAAGGTATGAATTTCATATACAGTATATTTCCACTTTTTATGCCAAGTTGGTGTGGTGGAATAACATACAATGAGTGGCTGAAATATAGGGGATGTTTTTTCACCTTTGACAATGATAGGAATTTCATACAGTTGGTCTAGGATTGCAGGGTGTGTTGTTCAGCTCAGGATTGAATGGAACTTTCATACCATTAGAGGGTGAATTACTTGGTGGGTTTTCATAACTCAAAAGGATGAATTCCACTGGCAGGTATTTTTTTTTTCAGTCAGACTAAGAGGATAAATTTCACACTGCAGGAATATGATTCATAGAGAATGCCAGAGGTAACCCTCAGGTACATTTTCCTATACCCATACCCATGAACACCCTACCCACACAGGTAGGGGTATGGTGTTACCACAGATTTCCACAGGTTACCCATAGTTATTTGTGGGTTTCAACAACAATATGTATTATAATAAACTAATTACACTAAATTAACATCTATAATGAGAAAAACCCCCTCTTGTGTTTGAAGTGAGGGAGGGGGTGGTGGTGCCTGTAGTCACTGAGACCAGAATGAAAAACCCCCCCACTTGTGTTTGGAGCAAGGGAGGGGGGTGGTGGTGCCTGTAGTCACCAAGAAAAGAATGAGAAACCCCCCATTTGCATTTGCAGTGAGGGAGGGGTGGTGCCTGCACTCACTGAGAATGGAACAAAAAAACCCCCCACTCACATTTGCAGTGAGGGAGGACATTGTTGCCCAGAGCAAGATGAATGAGAACCCCCCCTCTCATGTTTGGAGCAAGGGAGAGGGTGGTGCTGTAGTCACCAAGAATAAACAAGAAACCCCCCCACTCATGTTTGCAGAGCAAGCAAGGGAGGGTGGTGCTTGTAGTCACTGAGAATGGAATGAGGAACCCCCCACTTGCATTTGCAGCAAGGGAGGGGTGGTAGTGGCAGTTGTCACCCAGAACAAGCTGAGAAACCCCCCCCTCTCATGTTCAGAGCAAGGGAGGGGTCTTGGGTCCTGTAGTTGCCAGAAGCCATCATTGTTGTCATCCAGAATGAGCAAGAAAACCTCCTCCACTTGCATTTGCAGTGAGGAAGGGGTGGCAGTGGGCATAGTTGATCAACAAGGTCATAGGATCACTCACCTGACCAGTAGTTCAGTACCCATAAACCCATGGTTACAGTACAGTCATTCATGCCTCTTTGGACCAACCAAATATTGGCAACCTCTAAATTTCGGTTACACGATGGAAGTAGACATTCTGAATAGAGAGTATCCACATATTGCATGTCATCTATCTTCTATGCACTTAAGAATCACTATTGGATGATGATGAAAGGTGTAAATAGTTTGATCAGTGCAAAAGTTCATTATCAGACGATTCTGGGTCTTTGGACCAAGTCACATCAAGGTGTGATTACTCAATCTGGATGATTACTAATCACTATCTACATCACCATTTGCCATCAGTACATCACCATTGTCCTCTTCGTTGACATCTTCCTCCATGCCTAAATCCTCTGTGCCAAAATCAGATACCATAGGCTTGCAAAGGGTGTTGGGATTATACCAGTTGCTGACCACTTTGGAGCGGATTGAGGATTGAGGCAAGATCAGTTCCATTATTATGTGACTGTAGACTACTAATTATGGTCACCATGTGACATGACTTACTAATGATATCTAATGGTGTTGGCTTGTCTCCCAACACTCCCCCTCAAGTTGATGCAAGGCCCATTTTGGATGTATGTTGACAATGCTTTGGGCATGGAAGAGCTTTTGTAAGAATATCAGCTGTTTGTTGAGGATCTCAGCAGTTCTTGATGGTTATCAGTCCCTGTTCGACACAATGCCATCAGATCGCAATGTGTTTGCTCTGATTGTGGAATTGCTGGTTCTTGGCCATGGCAATTGAACCATTGTTGTCACCTTTGATAACAATTGGGAACTCTTGAGGATAGCCAAGCTCTTCAAAAAGATTTCAGAGCCAACATGCTTCTTGTGCAGCCTCGGATAAGGTGACATATTCTGCCTTGGTTGATGAAAGGGTGATTGTGGTCTGTTTCTTGGATTTCCAGGTAATTGCTCCCCCTGCTGCTAAGAAGACATATCCTGATGTTGATTTGTGATTGTCTTGATTAGCAAAAGCGGCATTGGCAAATCCATAAATGAGGTTGGAGTTGTTGTTAGGATTGATGGAGGCTTTGGAGTAGGTGATGCCAAGGTCTTTGGTCCTGGCTAAGTACTGTAGTATTTGCTTCAAGGCTGTAGTATGTTGTAGGCTTGGATTAGCAGTGTATGAAGCCAGTCTATTCATGGCAAATATTATGTCAGGTCATGTGCTATTGGCAAGGTATTGTAATTCTCCAAGAAGTCTTGCAAAAGAGTCGCTATGGTTTCCTTTGTTGCCATCAGGATTAGGCACAAGTTTGATATTGGGATCAAGCAGTGTCCCTATGCTATTCATTCCACTAAGGCCCTCACATTCAAGGATGGATTCAATGTAGACTTTCTGAGATATGGTGATGGAGTCATTGGTCTGGGTTATTTTGACACCTATGATCTTGGTAGGTTCCCTGAGATCTGTAACTTCCCATTGAGTACATAAATCTGATTTGTTTGCTCCATTAGCTTATCAGATGACGCAAATAGGAGAAGGTTGTCAACCCAAACCATGATAATCACCACATCATTACCATCATGCTTGATGTAGACACATGGATCAGAGCATAAGCATTGGAAACCAAACCTTTTCAGCTTCTCATCTAACTCTATATTCCATTCATGGCCTGACTGCTTTAGACCATATAGTGTCTTGATAAGTTCACAGATTCGACCTGTATCATCTTCATACCCTTCAGGTTGGTGCATATAAACCTTTTCCTTCAATATCCCATTGAGGTAAGCCCCCTTGACATCCATTTGTTGGATCTTCAAGCCTTTGATTGGAACTAATGTCAATATTGCTCGAATAGTATCCATTTGGACAATGGGTGAGAAGGTCTTGACATAGTCATGTGAAGGTCTCTGTGCACATCCCTTCACCACTAGTCTTGCCTTGAATTTGACTACTTCCCCAGCCTTGTTCCACTTTTTGAGAAAAGTCCATTTGTTGGCTATTGGAACAGCATTAGGTGGTTTCTCAACTAATCTCCAAGTCCCCATTTGGTGGAGTTGGGCTAGCTCACTTTGAATTGCCTTTTCCCATTCTGGCCAATTGGGAGAATTCCTCACATCTTTCAAGCTGGCATGTTCATCACTGGCTATAATGGTGAATAGTTGTTCATCTGATGTGAAAGTGACTTCATTAACATCATCATCTTCATCAGGAAAGGGATTATGAAGATATCTGTAGTCAACACGTATACCTCAAGTTCATCTTGGTTCTTGTGGTTCTTCCTCCTTGTCTTGCTTCCTTTTTGAGCTATCACCATTATTTCCTGATGTTGGTGGCGTGCTCCCCTCAGACTCCCCCTCATGCGGCACATCAGGTAGTACCTCGATAGGCTCTGGAAGGGATTCATCATGTGTGAGGGATAAAAAGCGAAAATTTTGAGAGGTAAGAACATTGTGGATTTCCATGCTATAATATTTAATAGATTTTGAGCCATCATTGTAGCCCATAAATAATTGCTGTCTGGATTTAGGTTCCATTTTTCTAGGCTTTTTTTGGCCTTGTAATAGGACCCAAACCTCAGTTCTGAATTTTCAGAGATGAGATACATTCGGTTTGATTTTAAACCATTTCTCATATGGTGTATGCCTCTTTAGGCTTTTAGTATATGCTTGATTTCGAAGATATGAAGAGTGGCTTATCAAATATTCCCATAAGAATTCAGGTACATCAGATTTTCACATCATAGCCTGAGCAAGTTTGGCAAGTGTACAGTTCATTTGTTCAGCTACACCGTTTTGTGAAGGTGAGTAAGGTGCCATCATTTGAATTTAAATTCCCTGCTCATGACACCATGCAATCAGGTTCTTGTTAACAAATTCTTTACCCTGGTCTATACATATTGCCTTGGGCTTCTTGTTGTGGGAGATAAGGTATGCAAGGTAGTCTTTTACCTTTTGTACAGTATCACTCTTCTGCTTCAAAAATTCTATAGTGTTGTACTGCTTGGAGTCATCAATGAATAGGATATAGTAGTGATTTCCATTAATAGAAGCAGTGTTGTACTTACCCCATAAATCAATGTGAGTAAGATCTCTGGGTCCAGTTTTATGGTTGGAGTATTGAGGGAATGGCTCCTCAAATTGCTTGGCTTCAGTACAGGGGATACAGTCTGGTTTGGGCATACATGTGTCCATGTTGAAGCCCTCTACTAGATTTTTTTCTAGCAAATGTTGTAATCTGCTGTAGCCTATATGGCCAAATTGCTTGTGCCACATTTCCCAGCTCTGCACTGGTTCATGAGCTATGAAGGATTGAGGAGTGGCTGTTGTAGCACTAGGGATTGGAGTGTTCAGTTTATGAACAGCGACCTTCATTTTGTAGAGATTATTCTCTACATTGGTGCCTTGTGCTACCAAAGTTCCATCTTTTGTGATGAGAGTAAGTGCTCCCCCTCCTCCTATATATTGTCCCCAAGCTTTATCCCACTTACCCAATGCAATAAGGTTGTTTCTGTTTGTAGGGATGTAGAGGACATCTTCAAGTTGAAGAATAAAATCACAACTGTTGCATGACAATATCAGTTCAACTGTACCTCGTCCTTCAGCCTTAGTTTTCGCATTTCCAACTCCTGATAATACTGTATCAGTTAGTGGGTATAATGTTGTAAAGGCTTCACATCTGTTACTGACATGCAAGGTCATTGCACTGTCCACGAGCCAGTCATACATAATAGAGAAGGCGGGGATTAGATTCACTGGAATCATTTACATCAGGTTTGTTAAAATTGAAGAATTGACCTTCTTCTGAATCATTGAAGGTAATTTCCGACAGTTCATTGAGAGCAAATATGATATGTTCATCGTCATTCTCTTCCTCAATTTCCTCTCCCTGATTCATCTCTTCTCTCCTCAGCTTCTTCATAGGTCTTTTCCCTTTTCTATCACTCTTCTCATCTCTCATTTCCCCTTTCTGCTTCAGCTCCTTTGCCCAGTGGCAGTCTTCAGTCTTGTGACCAAACCAATTGCAGACACCACACTTGCTTTGACCAAGGTACCTGCAATCTTTAGTTGAGTGGTTCTGCTTACCACAGTTGCAGCAGCTTTCTGCATCCTTGAGACAACTACCAAGAGGTGGCTTGGGGGCATACACTTGGTGGACAGTCTCTGGCTTCTTGAGTTTCCTGGATTGTTGCTGGCGTTGAATGTATTTCTCATTGAGTACCCCAATAAGTTCCTGGGATGTAACCTGTAATTTAGGGTCAGCATTATTGCCCTTGCCAATACCTATGTATGGCTGAGTAAAGGTGTCCCAGGATGGTGGTAAGGAGGAGACAATAGCGATCTTGAATTGGACTTCCGGGATCTTGAAACTGCTGTCATTTACCAAGTTAAGTCACTCCCAGCATTTCTTGAGGGTAGTGAGGTGTTCACTGATGTTGTCCCCTTTTTCGGCAGTAGTATGCCAGAGATTGTGGATGATCGTGACCACAGTTTCCCGGCTCTTGTCCTTGAAAATGGCCTTGAGATTCTTCTAGGCTATGTTTGAGCTAGAGCCATGTTGGATGTGGATAATAGCTTCATTGCCCACATTCTGGGTGATGAGATGTTTGGTGTAGTTGTCATTCTTCTTCCAGTTGTCATGACCAACTGGATCATCTTCCCAATTTGGTTGTTGGACTTTGCTGCGAATGTAGGGTTCAACCTCACATAGTGCAAGGAGGGACATCATTCAGACTTGCCAGGTAACCCAGTTGGGGCCTGTCTGAGAATCCATCACCTGTAACCTTAGTGATAGTGCCCTCACGAGTTTGATCAATGGAATTGTAGGGATGTTGAGAGGTGTTGTAGGAGTGGTGCCAGTACTAGGCATCATAGAAATATAGAAGAGTTAACAGAGATTTGTTGGCTAATAGATTGGATTCCCCAGAGACGAGCAGTAGAGGATGTTTCAGATTGAGCAGATTTGTACTGAGTGCAGATAGCACAGAAAAAATTGTCAGCAACAAATAGTTAAATTGTAAAGTTGATGAGAATAGGCTCAGGGCCCATAACCTGTTGGGATTATACTGGTTGCTGACTATCACACTTTGGAGCAGATGGAGGATCAAGGCAAGATCAGTTCCATTATTATGTGACTGTAGACTACCAGTTATGGTCACCATGTGACATGACTTACTAACAATATACAGTGTCAGCTTGTCTCCCAACAAAGGGGTTTCTCCATTGTTGGCATTTTTGGTTTTGTCCACCTTGGCTTATGGTGGTCATGTTTCACATTATCCTGTTCGATGGTCCACTTCTTCACATTGTTTTCCAATCCACCCTTCAACAAGGTGTTCTGTGTCTTTCGATCCATCTCCTGTACTTTCCAAATGTCCATTGCTGAGCTGTACATACTTCTGCTTTCCCTTCTTCTTTACAGCAACTGCCTCTGTTGCCTTCTTGTGATCATCTTGCCACTCCTTGATGCCTTCAATAATATTAGCTTGTGTCAGAATCTTGCACCACCCACCCATCTTTATATTCCCGGTCTTTCTCTTCTTTGCTTTATTCTCTTCCTGTGTCTGCAATGCTCCATTGTAGTGAGCCAAGAAACCTAGTAGATCACACGAGGCAACAAGTACGAATAACATATGATTGCTTGGGTATGTGATACAGGTTAAGATTTGGCTACTGTACAGATTAGGAAGGAGCCAGTTTTATAGGACTGGCTCCATCTAAATACAATAGATACAAACATGATCCCCTGGGGTCAGTGGGATCACTACACTCTCCCCCTTTCTTCACTCCAGGGTGAAGCTAACAAAAGGAAAGAAAGAAAACCTTGTGAGTACAAGGTAAAATCATAAAAAGGGAACTGAGTAACACCCTGGGAACCCAGTTGTCAGCACCACTCGGCCCTGCAAGTGATGCATCATTTTGATGTGGAACATGGAAGTTTGAGTCCACTTTAAAACATTTGATGTGTGATGTGAGTCATGCATCCTTTGTTGAACTGATCATTGATGTGATTGTTGGGACACGTGACTTGAATCTTGTGTTTATGTCAGAGTTTTTGGCAGCGTTGACACTCAGTTTGACTTGTTGTCACTGAGTGTTGAGTGTCCAGTAGCAGTTTGACTGTCTGTTACTGCGCTCTGTAGCCCGACATGTATCCTGCCAATATGTGTCCATATTGGTGGAATTTGTGCACTGGGTTCTCACCCAGTGAATTGGGGATGGGGCAGGTGGATACTTACATCCAACCTGTCCCTGCAGTTCTGATGATGACAATGGTGTCATCTTCATGTGGCTGTTGACATCCATCTTTGAATGTTTGTCCTCCTGCCATACCTAGCAATTTGGCCCCATTTTGCTTCCCCAGGCAAGTTCTTAATGTTTGCTTTTGAATGTTCTCATGTAACTGCATCATCTTGGCACAGTTTTGACCTTTCATAATGACGGAAACATGGCTGTTTGGTGGCTGTATGGATGTTTGTTACATCATGGCTGTTGAGCATGTGGGGGGCCAGGTTTCAGGTAAGTCTGTTACCTGAACTGAAGGGGACAGTGCCAGATGCACGGTCTGTCATCCATTAATGGTTTTCCTTACAGAACAACATCTAGCATTGTTCTGACACCACACGACACCAGCAAGATGACAACAAGGTGATTCTATGGTGAATTGCAGATGGGTCAACAATATGGCCAATTTAGGGCCATAAGTGGAATGGTAATGCATTTTGGAACACATTTGATATTGGAGACAAGGTGGGCACCTTGTTTGAAATATGGGGTGTGGTGCTGTGTGTGCCACTTGGCATTTACTGACTCTCTTGGTCGAGAGATAGACTCCAGTTCCTTTTCGGGTACAGACATCAAGACTTCTCTGTTTCTCCCTCTCCCTTTGCCTCAACACCAGGTCGAGGAATCTGCTGGCCTAATACACACATCCTCCTGATGTGTGTTTCTCCTTGGATGAAGTTTTAAACTTATTTTTATTTTTAGCATTAACATTCACATTCAAATGTTCTTGGATAACTGTGCCACCTTGGCACATTCACTCTTTTGGAATGACAGAAAGTGCAATCATCTGGACTGCAATATTGCAGAGGGAGCAGCCATTTGGAGGCTGCAGGAAGGATTGTAATGTGCTTTGAGCATGTTGGTTGTTTGAATGAGGTACATGTAAGTCCCTCATTATAACTCCAGGGGGCAGACTATGCTGCCCTCAAGGCTTCCTGATCGAAACCTGATGCCAATGCATCAGGTGTATTCATCCTGCATTAGTGTTGGGGAAGTTTGGTTTCAAACCAATTCAAACTTGGTTTAAACCAAACCAAACTGGATTGAAACTGAACAGTTTGGTTTCTAGTTTGGGGGTCCCAAACTCTGTTCAAACCATTTCAAACTGATTAAGGAATCACAGGCAGTTTGGCATGTTTTTAGCACTTTATATGAGATTTTGGCTAAAGATCCATATGTTTATACATATACACAGTAGGCAACAAAACCCTTCCAATGTTTTGTACTTTTGGAAAGATGCCTTTATATCTCAGGAAATAAATTTGCTAAATTCTTGAAAATATTACATAATATACTTTAACATCATATCTTCTCACTGACACAGCCACAAGTTTGCATAACTCCATTTGGTAACATTCCCATGTTACTTAAAGTTGTCACTCATTGGAAGGGTTTTGTTGCACTGATTTTTTATATCAAAATTTCAATCAACTAGTACTTGGTATAGCCTCCCTTTGCTCTGATTACTGCTGCAAGCCTTCTATGCATGCTTTCAATCAGTTTCTGACACTCTTCCTTTGGAATTGCTTCCCACTCCTTCTGCACCCTCTCCCAAAGTTCATTAACACTGTTTGCTGGTTCTTCATAGTCCCCCAGCCTTCTTTTGAGATAGTTCCACAAATGTTCAATAGGGTTGAGGTCTGGAGACTGTGCAGGCCACGTGAGGACAGTGAATCCATTGTCTTCAAACCATTTCTTGGCCTTCTTGCTTGTGTGCTTGGGGTCATTATCTTGTTGAAAGATAATGTCATCAGCAGATTTGTCCCAATAGGTGAGGGATTCCTGAAGTTCATCCTCCAGGATTGCCACATACAGATCAGCATCCATCCTCCCATCAATCTTGGTTGCATACCCAACTCCATTCCAGCCCATAGCATCAAATTACCACCTTCAAACTTCACTGTTCCCTCAACTAGGTGATCACTCAAGCCTTCTTCCACACATATTTCCTTCCATCTGACCCCAAACAATTGATTTTAGTTTCATCAGACCATATGATC
>QLOK01042145.1:0-17006 GCA_003313805.1 Tricholoma flavovirens
GACAGGGGAAAGGGCACCCTTTTCTCATATAAGATACTTAGGTTGACAACACTCTCTTTTACAAGAATGGTCTTGTCACTAAAATTAGTAGTATCTCCTCATAGTCTTAAAACTTATAGTGTGTAGGAAATATATATATTTTATACTATGCTATATACCCCTTTGTACTATAACAAAAATAACTACTAAATGGCCACATATGGGACAGTGGGTGGCACCCTGTCATGGCCCTCCTTACCATGTCTTGGTGGCTCCTCCCATTGTGTTGCATGCAGCACCCCATATGCACCCTGTGAGCAGTTGCTTGCAGCAGTGGTGGGGGGTGCTGTCATTGTTGTCGACCCTCATTGGTCCCCCTCTCCCTGTCATCACCCATACACACCAGCCTTCCTCCCTATGAGCAGTTGCTCATAGCAGAGGGGTCTGGTGCCATTGGTGTTGTCGTCTCCCCCTTGTCCCTTGTTGTCCTGTCCTGTGTTGGTGGTGCTGGTGCTGGTGCCATTGGCATTGGTGTTGGCCTCATCATCATCATTGTCTCCTCCCCTCCCTGTCCCCCTTCTTGCTTGTTGTCATTGAGGAGATGATGACAGGCCCATTAGCAGCTGTTCCACCCTGCGAGCAAGGGCTCACAGTGGTGGGAGGCAGGTGCTGTGCTGTGGTCTCATCCTGATCGTCTCTGTGCACTGCACCCACAATCCACCCTACAAGTGTTTCTCGTAGGGCTGGAAGCAGGTGCTGGGTTGATGTTTTGCATCAGGGGTAGGCATTGTCTATCAGTATGTGGCACCAAGAAGGGGGTTGACTAGTGCTTACCTGACGGGTCTCCCCTCCATGGGTCTCCCAGTTCCCTTCCCTGTTCTCCGCTGGGCTGGGTAGTTGTCATCGTCAGCAACAGTTAATATCTAGAAACTTTGTTAGTAACAAAAAATGAAATGAAATGAAAGAAACTTACCTACAGCCCAAGAGACATTGATGACATCTCTTGGGCCCTTTTTTTCATTCCCTGTCATATGGCACTATATCCATCACCTGTGCCTTCTGTTCTTGTCTAGTGCTCATTGTTGCCCTCGTTGTTCACCGCTGCCACTGTTTTGGTCATGTGGTTGTCATTGTATTCTCCATCTCTCATCATGGTGGCTCCCCTGCTTTTTCATCTTTGTGTGCTCCCTGTCTTCACTGTGCCAGCTGTTTCCACCCCACGAACAGCTGCTCACAGCAGTGGGGTGCTGGTGGATGTCGTCATCTTTGCCTCACCATGCCTTGTCCCTGCCCCATTGCCCCTGTCGTTGGACATTGCCCTGTTTTGTTGTTCTCCTGATCCATCATCCACCCCACGAGCAGGTGCTTATAGTGGTGGCATTATTGTGGGTGTGCTGTCTTGGTGCTGTCTCATGGTAAATAACATAGATAAAAGCTAGAAAAGCAAATGAAAAGATTAGTTAGTTTAAAATAAATAAAGGAAAAAATGACAAAAAAAAATACCTATTGTTTGGGCCCAAGGTGGTTGGTTTGCAGCAGTTGGTGGTGTTAGTCTGTGCAGGTGGGCATGGGAGTGGTGATGGCAGGTGGTGATGGAGTTGTGGTGGTAGAGGAGTGAAGGAGGTGGCATTGCCATCAATGGTTGTGGTCACTGCGAAGAATTAGGCATTGTAGTGGAGTATAAAAGAACAATGAAAATGATCATTTTTTGGTTCATTCTTGTCTCATTCTGATGTCCATTTTTGAAGAATGAGATTAAAAATGAAATCAAAAATGAGCTGAAAATGGCCTGAAAATGGCTACTGTGAACAACCCTAATGATTGCCAAGAAATACTTGGCCAATATAGTGGTTTGAAGAAGATCTGAATGCCCATTGATAGTGGTAAAGTTTCATAGTGAATTCTATAACAGTGAATTAGTCTGGAAGAGGTTACCCAGATAAATAAATAATTCTCACTACACCATGTTCCCTTGGTTTTTGTGTGGTATTGACTTGAGCATTAACTTCCTCTTCCTATGAATAACATTATGTATATTCATCAGTTTTAAATTTAAATTAAGGTTGTTCAAGGTAGCCATTTTTGGGCCATTTTTGGCTCATTTTTGGCTTCATTTTTTGAGTATTTTTGGTTGTTTGGCAGAAGAATGATCAAAATGGACCGAAAAATGAAGTCAAAAATGGCTACTGTGAACGCTCTGAAACATGAAGATCCTGAAAATGAACCAAAAATGCATTTTACATACCTCTGGCAGCACTCAGCACATTCAAACTCCACCTCAAAGGACTTCACAAAATTATTAGTACATCACCAGGCAGGCATACTTTTTGAGGCTTTTATTTACCAGTTGTCAATTGGGGATTACATAGTAAATATATATATTATATTCTCTGGTGCTACTTACAAATAAAACTGAAAAAGGAAAACAGCTATGGCTATGTGGAAAGTGCAGCTCTCTGTACTTACCCTGTGATTGGGGGGCCTCATCTTTGTCCTGCCATCCCCTCCTCCTTGTCCCCTGTTGTCTTGTCATCTCCATTGTTTTTGTTTTGTTGTCCCTGTCACTTTTCCACCCCCATTGTTTCACCACCCCCACCTTCCTGTCATCCCCATCATTTCATCATCACTGTCATTGCTTTGTCCCCATTGTTTCGCCACCCCCACCTTCCCATCATCCCCATTTTTGCTTTATCCCCATTTTCCCATCATCCCCAGTGTTTTGTCATCCCCATCCTTTCGTCCCCATCATTTCATTGTCTCCCTCATTTAATTGTTCCTGTTGTTTCATCCTCCCTGTTGTCGTCCCATTCCCATTCTCTATCCCTCCTCTATACCCTTGTCATCATTCTCATCAGCACCCACAATTCATCCTATGAGCAGTGACTCATAGGCATGGTAGTGGGTGCTGGGTGCTCATCATCATGGAGGTGGTGATGGACCATTAGCACCTGATCCACCCCTGTGAGCATGGGCTCATGGTGGTGGGGGGTGGGTGCTGGGGTGCTGTCTTATCTGCCTCATTTCCATGTGCCTGGTGTTGTACCAGAGATGCACCCATGATGCACCCTATGAGCAGTTGCTCATAGGCATGGGGTGGGTCCCGTGTCCCTCATTGTGGGTGCCATTATCGTCATTCCACCCACAATCCACCCCAAAAGCAGTTGCTTGTGAGGCTGGGATGGGTGGCATGCTCATTGGGTCATTGTCAGCTGGTAGCACCTGCAATCCACCCTAGGAGCATGCTGGGTTGATGTTTCACATTGTGTATCAGTGACATGGCACTGAGAGCAGGGTTGGCTGGTACTTACCTGACAGGTGTCCCCCTCCATGGGTCTCCTGGTGCCCCTCCCTATTCTCTGCTGGGCTGGGGTAATTGTCATTGTCGTTGTCAATAGTTAATATCTAGAAAGTTTGTTAGTAACAAACAACTGAAATGAATAAGAAATGAAATGTACCTACAGCCTTTTTTGTGTTTCTCATTGTACAGCACTGTATCTTTCACCTGCATCTTCCATTCTTGTCCTGCCCTCATTGTCCCCCTCATCATGCACCACCATTTTGGTCATGTCATATCGTTTCGTTGTCCATCCCATCCTGTCATTGTTGTTGTTGTCATCTGCCCCCTCATCATCAGTTTTAGTATTGTCCTGTCCTGTTGTTTTTGTTGTCATGGCTCTCCTTCTTTTTCATCGGTGGGCCCTCCCCATGCCAGTGGGGTGCTGGTGAAGTGCCAGTGGCTGTCAACATATTTGCCTTGCCATCCACCCCCTTTCCTGCCCCATTGTCCCTGTCATCATCCGTAGTCCCATTTGTTGTTGTGCTGATCCATTATCCACCCCACAAGCAGGTGCTCCTAGTGGTGGGGTGGGTGTGGGTGTGCCGTCTTGGCACCATCTCATGGTAAATAACATAGATAAAACCTAGAAAAAGCAAATGAAAATATTGGCTAGTTGAAATGAAAGGAAAAGAACATGAAAAAATAAATTACCTAGAGCCCAAATGACCTGTTGTCATTTGGGCCCGATGTGGTTGGTTTGTGGGGGTTGGTGGCATTAGTTGATGTGCAAGTGGGCATGGGAGTGGTGACAGCAGGTGGTGATGGATTTGTTGTGATGGTAGAGGTGTGAGGGAGGGGGGCATCGTCATTGATAGTGGTCATCACTGGAAGGGATTAGGCATCAGAGCGGAGTTTGAAAGATGACAAAAATGGAATCCATAATAGAGAGAGCATCCATTATAAAGAGAGCATGAGCTTATGACCCATGCCTTTGGCAGGGTCCATGTGTTGCTCCAGCACTCCATCTAAGTAGAGCTTGTAGGGGGGCAAGCCCCCCAAACCCCCTCATGTACATTTACTCAATGAGATAGTTTCTTCAGGACCTTCAGCCCTGAAGAAACATACATGTTTATAAATCTCATTTACTTAGTGAGATGGTTTAGTTGACTTTGCCCCAAAGTTCAGTTTAAAGTCAATGTTATTCCCTCAAGTCTTGATGCCCTGCCCTTAAGTTTCAAATCCATCATTTTATATTCAATAACACTTTACAATCTATTCCCCATCTATAAGTCTAATTCTAATTCTAATTCTATATAACAATAAGTCCTAATTAATATCAGTTTCCAGTTATCTCTCTATTTCTTTATTACTCACCTTTCTTAAACAACTCCACTCAATATTTCCTGATACACAATGTTTGCTGTTCTTCTATCTGTATTCTGCTCATCCAACAGCACCTTTATTCTTGATCCAGATGTACATTGTGAAAGTGAAACATACAGCTGCCCATGTGAAAACACTGGAATTTGCAGATCCAGTCCTACATGTATAACAAATTGTCCTTGTGCCTTGTTTATCATCATACAAAATGCCAACCAAACAGGAAACTGGTGTCAATGCAGTGGCAATGGCAAGTCCTGTGCTGAAGGCTCCAGCGTGATCTGAGGAATGAATACCACATTTCTAATACCTGTGGTCTTGCCTCCAGCAAGATCAGCTGAGTTCCATTGCACAGTCCCATCAATGGATCCAGATTCTGTAGTAGGATTATAGGGCACTCTACCTTGAGTGCCAGCTTTGAAAGTGGAAGACCACTTGCTTTGAAAGAGTTTAAATACACTGTTGGATATGGCTGGAAGTTGTTGGCCTGCTCCTCTCTGGATGAGACAGTATCTGCACTGTGGAAAATCTCAAGTTCTCCAGGAAACCACACAAGAATAAGAGAGTTGATAATGTTAACACTGTCATTTTGAGCACTGATGACCACAATGTAAGGTGGTGCTGATGTGCAGATTACAAAGTGAAAGTAGATTACATAAACACAAGTTACTCTCATCTCGTGACAAAAGGATTGGGGATTGGTAATTGGGTGAAAAAAAGGTGAGGGTGCACAGAATATGAGTTGTGTTCTTCTGTCAGGGCAACACCAAATCCTCACTAGGATCTTCATGCGGGCTCTACAAGAAGACACGACGAATATAGAAAGGGGGATCAAAGTTTGATGTGATGTGGTAATAATAGAACAGTTGGTTGATGAAGGTGTTTCCACACACAATGTGATGGTGGGAATCCTAAGAGAACACAACTGATGTGTCTCTTAGTATTTATTGGTTTATATACTAAGTTACAGTTGTTGTACAATATTTGAATACTGTTCTATGATGCGAGCATACAGTTGCATACATATTCTAAATATGGGGCATGTGAGAATTATCCGTCTCATGGTTGCGTTCATTGATAATTTCAATGTTTTATGGTGTAATACTACTGCGAAAAAATAAGAAAAATTATAGTAGGTAACTGTACATGTTTTCTAACACCCACCACCCCACAAGCAGTTGCTCATATGGCTGGGGGTGGGTGGTGTGTCATCGTGCCCCTGTCTCTGTCTCCATGAGGCTGGGGCAGGTGGTGTGCCATTGTGATGTGGCGGCATTGGTGTGGGGTCATTCGTGTGAGTTCCTCATTCTGAGGGAAGTACAACCTAGTAAAAGGAAGAAAGAAATTAGCTAGTTTGCGAAAATAAGAAACAAACAGAAAGAAAACTTACTGTGTGCCCAAATGATGCAATAATGTCATTTGGGCCTGGGTGATGTGGCACTGTTGGGTGTTGTCATCTGTCATTACTAGGGGTTTACAACCTGAAAAAGAAGAAGCATGATCCATTAGTTTACAAAAACAAGAAATGAAATACAAAAACCTTACTATAGGCCCAAATGATGATTCACATCATTTTGGCCATCTATGGCCATTATGCCAGTAGTTTGCTGTCCTCGCTCCCCATTTCCACCCTGCAAGCAGTTGCTCATGGTGGTGGTTGGGGGTGTTGTGGTGGTGGTGGTCTGGATTGTGTATTTTAGAAGTGTCGTGAGTAAATCAACAAGGTCATATGACCACTCACCTGACCAGATGTATGGTACTGGAATACCCATGCATACCCATAACACTGTGGAAATGGGTACAGTGATGCCTGGGTTCAGCAAACCCAAACCTGTACCCATACCCATGCATACCCATGACACATTATGATGGGTTTACCCATACCTGTGTCATTCCTTAATTATCACTGGCTATAAGCCTCATTCCTTCACCAAACAACTTATGAAGGACATTGACATGGTGAGCATCAAAGGGGCAACCCTGACCGATAAGCTCCTCTATGTCGGCCGCCAACTTGTGATCCCACAAGATCTCAAAGTCTGTGAACTACTTTACAATCTGGCACATGACACCTTGGGCCATTTTGGCTTTGACAACAGCTATGAATCCCAGCACAGCTCCTATTACTGGCCAAACATGCGCTGGGACTTGGAAAATGCATACATCCCATCTAGCACTGAATGCCAGAGAAACCAAAACCGGACCATGAAACCCACTGGTCCTTTGTACCCACTACCAGTACCTGATGACCGCTTCAACACCATTGCCCTGGATTTCATCAACCCACTGCCAGAGGAGAATGGAAAGCACACCATCCTGACCATGATGGACCTCCTTGGTGCTGACATGCACATCACTGGTATTCACTCTTCATACACTGCCGCCCAGATTACTGTAGTGCTCTTTGATGAATTGTACTGTGAAAATGGTCTCATGTTACACCTCATCTCTGACAGAGATGCATGCTTCACTGCCAACCTCTGGACTGCACTTCACAAGCTCACTGGCATCAAACTAAAAATGTCAACATCCTATCACCCTGAAACTGATGGCAGCAGTGAGCATACAAACAAAACTGTGAACCAAGCCCTTTAGTACCATGTTGACAACAACCAGAAGGGCTGGCTAGCCAAACTCCTGTGTATGCTTTGCCATCATGAACACCATGAATGCATCCACTGGCTTCTCTGGTTTCCAACTAAAAACTGGCTGATCTCCACACATCATGCCCCCATTGTGCTCCACAATGAGAATGTGACCACCAAGCAGATCACTGCACATGACATCATTACATGTGTCCACTTAGATGTCCAAGAGGCACAGGACAACCTACTCACAGCCAAAATCTGCCAGGCATACCACACCAATGAACACTGGGCACCAGAGGATGTCTACAAGGTCAGTGACCTTGTCATGCTCTCCACTGACAATTGCCACTGCAATTACAAATGCAAAGGCAAAACACGAGTTGCCAAATTCATGCTGCAACATGATGGCCCCTACATGGTCACACACACCTTCCCTGAACACTCAGAATATACCCTCAAACTTCCCAACAACTCCAACACCTTCCCTGGCTTCCATGCACACCTCTAAAATGATATGTCCCCAATGACTCACTCCTCTTCCCAGACCAGGAGCCTGCCTGACCGAGGCCAATTGTCACCAAAGACAGCATGGCACAGAGGAGTGGTACATCGACAAAATTGTGGATGCATGCTGATGTGGCAGGGGTGTACAATACCTTGTCTGTTATGAAGGATATGGGAAAGAACATGACAAGTGGCACCCCAGCTCAGAAATGGCTGATACAGACACCCTCGACCAGTGGGAAGATGAAAATGGGACAGAGGTCTGAGACCCACACAATTTTTTCAAGTGGGGAGGAGTGTAAGTCTGCCCCAACACAGACTCATGACATCTACCAACACTGAGACTTGCATACACTCACCGACACTTGCCTGCAGTCACCCACCATCAAAATGCTGACACAACACATCACTGATGCACTCGCCTGCAGTCACCTGCACTTGCACATATCTATACAACAACAACAAGACTCACCCATTTCTCAATGACAACACATGAAAGATAGGTGCCACAAACCTGTCTGATACTTACCTGTGCCTGCCGGCAGTCACACGGTCATGTGACCTCCCTCAACACTTACCACTGACAATGACAACAACTCCACACTTTGCATGCATGCACATCAGTTCCGATATTGCACCACTGATGCAGTGCCTACTTATTCAGTAACTATGCCTGATGTGGCCTCTTGCTGACAGGCCATCTTTTCTGATATATTATAGGGTTGTTCACAGTTGGCATTTTTGGACCATTTTTGGCTCATTTTTGGCTTCATTTTTGGATCATTTTGGGTGTTTGGCAGAAGAATGATCAGAATGGACCGAAAAATGATGTGAAAAATGGAGCAAAAAATGGCTACTGTGAATGTTCCGAAATGCAAACATTTCAAAAATGAAGCAAAAATGCATTTTACCTACCTCCAGCAGTGCTCAGCACATTCAAACTCCACCTCAAAGGACTTGATGAAATTATTTGCATGAGTTCATCACCTGCAGGCACTCTTCCGAGTCCAAGCTTTTATTTACAAGTTGTTGTCAATGTCAAGGTGTGAGCAATGGGGATTATATAGTAGATATATATATTCTTTTGTACTACTTACAAATAAAACTAAACGAAAAATGGCCATGACTATGTGGAAAGCACTCCGTACTTACCCTGTGATGGGGGGCCTCATCATCATCACAACCCCCACTTTCCTGTTGTTCCTGTCATTTCGTCATCCCTATCATTTCATCATCCCTGTCCCTGACGTCATCCCATTCCCATCCTCTATCCCTCTTCTATATCCCTGTGTCATTCTCATCAGCACCCACAATCCATCCTACCAGCAGTGGCCTGTAGGCATGGGAGTGGGTGGTGATTGTTGCCATTGTGGAGGTGGTGACAGGGCAATTAGCACCTGATCCACCCTGTGAGCAAGGGCTCACAGTGGTGGGGGGCGGGTGCTGGGGTGCCGTCTCATCCACCTCATCTCCATGCACCTGGCATTGCAAGCAAAACCCACCCTATGAGCAGTATCTCATAGATGTGGGTGCCGTGTCCCTCGGCGTGGGCACCATTGGGCACTGCTGTCATCCCTCCACCCATGATCTACCCCACGAACAGTTGCTCATGAGGCTGGGGGCAGGTGGTGCATTGTCTGTCGCAGTTGTTGCTTGTACTGGCATCCCCCAGTCTTCCTGCAGCTGTGGAGGGGATATCATCACCCACCCATGTTCCACCCCATGAGCAGTTGCTTGTGAGGCTGTGACAGGTCATCATTGGGTCATTGTCAGCTGGTTGCACCCTCAATCCACCCTATGAGCAGTTTGCTCATAAGGCTGAGAGGGGGTGATGGGTTGATGGTTTGATGTTTGATGCTAAGGGTGGATGTCATGTATCAGTGATGTGGCACTGCGAGGGGGGCTTTCTGGTACTTACCTGACAGATCTCCCATCCACTGGTCTCCCAGCACCCCTCTGTGATCTCTGAGGGCTAACTGAGACCCCTCACATCCCATTTAGATGGGGATGAGGGGTAAAAGCAGGTGGGTGTGGGCGTGGGTTGTGCCACATTGGTGCCTGTCATTACCAGTAGTATACAGCCTATAAATGAAAAAGTACACTTAGTTAGCTTGTAAAAAGAAAATATGAAAAACTTAGAGCCCAAACAACAGGTTGCCATTGTTTGGGCTCATGTAGCATTCGAAATGGATTGTTTGTGGCTTACTTATGGCTCTTGCAGCCATGGGAGTGGGCATGGTGGCAGTGGGTGGCAACAGAGTTGTGGAGTTGGTAGAGGTGGGAGGGAGGGGGTGTCATTGTTGATGGTGGTGGTCACTGCAAGGGATTAGGCGTCAGAGCAGAGTTTGAAAGAATGACAAAAATGGAAAGTGAAAAATGGAAGCAAAAATGTTCATTTTTGGGTTCATTCTGATCTATTTCTGATGTTCATTTTTTGAAAATGAAATTAAAAATGAGCCAAAAATGGCCTGAAAATGGCTACTGTGAACAACCCTTATGTACATTTTATTTTTCCTAGCCTTCATTCCCACTTCTGTGCAATGAAGGTACAGTGGTTTATCATCCCCCCATTTACTGTAGCCTATGTTCCCACTTCTGTGCAACAAAGATAACTTGATCCTGTCTTTCTAGTCCACCTTAAGTCCAGTGTAGGTTGCCAAACTCAGCATCCTTCCACCTTTGATAATAAAGAGAGCATGGTCATGTGAAGGGGCCATGGGAGGTGTTGGAATATGATTTGTCAGCATCAGAAACTGTCCTCTTTTACTGTACTGTGAAAACGATGACTCAGCCAACCCGGTGAGCTCAACAAAATGCAAACCCTGGGCACGGCCTGTGCACTTTTCTAATATTAGTGTATTAGTGTATTTACTGTGGCTACATAACAAATACAGTTATTTCACGAGTGAGCAAGCAACTGAGCAACAAAAGCTGTAAGAAAGCATGTAACAAAAGCCTGTAAGCAATGTAACTACTGAGCAAAAAACAGTATGAAAATTGCAAAAAAAAAAAAAAAACATTAAGAAAATGGGGTCAGTAAAACCTGCAAACCCAGCAATCAAGATGCACCAAGTTGGTAAGGAAAATCAAGTGAGTAGAAAAAAAAACTGTAACCCCACCCTGGTATGCAGGTAAGAAAAATAACAATGAACCAGTAGGAGGTTGGCATAAAATGTCAAGCCAATGTTTTGCCAATATAGGCTTGGGAAAGGATGGTGACATAGGTAGATGCTGGGGATGTGAGGGGAGTGAGGAGGGTGAGATGGGGGTTTGGGATGGTGAGTTTGGAGAGGGGGGATGAGGAGGGTGAGTTTGAGGAGGGGATGAGTGGGGAGAGTGAGATGGGGGGGGAGGGTGAGATGGAGGTGATGGGGTTGGGCAGGGAAGGGGGGATGGGGGAGAGTGAGATGGGGGAGTGGGGTGGTGTTAGGGCAACACCTAAATCCACTCTGGGGATATGATGTGCAGGCTCTTCAAGAAGATGTGAGGGTTTTGAAGATGCAATCAAAGATTGATGGAGGAGGTAAAAATAGAGTAGTCAGTTGATGAAGGCTCTTCTGCACACTATATGAGGGTGGGAATCCTAAGAGAACACAACTAGTGTGTCCCTTAGTTATATATTGGTTTATATACTAAGTGACAACTGTTGTACAATATTTGAATACTGTTCTATGATGCAAGCATACAGTTGCATACATATTCCAAACATAGCATGTGTGAGAATTGTCAGTCTCAAGGTCGCGTTCACTAATAATTACTTATAGTTTTGTGTTTTATAATGGAATACCACTGCAAAGAAATAAGAAAAAATTATAGTAGGTAACTGTCCATGTTTCCTAACATTACCCCTTTTTATTCCTCAACTTCCAGGCGAGAGATTGTGTGATAATCAGGTACTGTGAAATTTTGATATGATTGTGACTTCAAATTTTCGTACTGCACTCATGCTATCCTTTGTGGTGCATTAGGATATTTGTTGTAAAAATCATGTGTAGCATCTTGTGCATTTCTAAAATTATCCTCAGGTTCCCAGGAGTTATTTTCATCTGTATAGCCTTCCCATTTCACCAAAAATTAGAGTTTGTTACGATGCAACTGTGAATTGAGAATTTCTTCAACTACAAATTCTGGTTCACCCTTGACTTCTATAGGTGGTTGTGGAGTAGTTTGTTGTCCTGGTATGGTAGGTGGTTTGTAAGGTTGTAAGTGGGAAATGTTAATTGGTGCATCAATTTTAAATGATGATGGCAATTTTAGTTCTACTGCATTAGGTGAGATAATTTTAGAAATCAGGTAGGGACCAATATGTTTCTCCATCAATTTCCTAGACAGGCATGTGGTGTGTAAATCTTCAGTGCTAAGCCATACTTTATTTCCTATTTGGTACTTGGGTGTGTCTGCATGCAAATGATCAGGGTTGTTAAGGTCATGTGTGCTTATTGTGAGGGAGGAATCAGAAAATGCGTGGGTTTTCCGAAGGGGGACAAACAAGACTTGGCTTCAACTTATAAGAAGTTGCACCTTTCCTCTTGATTAGGGTCGTCTCTGATTTACTGGACTTGAATGCGAATGCACGGGTTAGTAGCTTACAAAACTGTTACAATGTTTTGCATATTTGTATAGATCAGTCTGTAAAATAGGAAATAAAATTTCAGAATTCTTAAAAATATTATGGAGCATACCTCAATATCACAAGAGGTTGCCTGAAAAGTCTCGGGGTCATGTGACATCATTTCATAAGTTAAATATACCATTTAATTCAGTCACTCATTGTAACAGTTTTGTTGCACTGTTTTTTTGTCAGAAATATGGGCAAATCACATGATTTTGTTGATTATTATAAACAGTTACAAACAATATCATGTGACTAGGTATATAAAAGAGCTCTCCACCAGTTGGCATCTCATTCCAACCCCCCACCAATCATGTGCAAGCTCTCTTCTGCTCAAACACTTCATATTCTTGAACTTCTTAATGCTGGCCTTTCAGTACACCCAATTGCTCATCAAACTGGTCTCAGCACTGCTACTATTAGTCGCATTCGCTCTGAGCATTGTTCTGACCAACCAAAGTCATCTGGTGGTCAACCTACTAAGCTTACTACTGCCGATGTTGACTATGCCAGGCGGATTATTTGTATGGGAAAGGTGGAGAATGCCACTGAAGCAGCACATACACTCCCGGATATCACCAATACCCCCTTCTCTCCCCAAACACTTCATCGCCACCTCAAGAAATGAGGCATGAAACCTGTAGTCAAGCGAAAACACCCCCTACTCAAGCCTCACCACCGCCGTGCACGACTGGAGTTTGCTGAGAGGCATGCTGAGTGGACACTGGAGGATTGGAAAAGGATAATATGGTCAAATGAAACTAAAATTAACTGGTTGGGGTCAGATGGAAGGAAATATGTGTGGAAAGATAGTGATGAAGGTCTGAGTGATAGATTGGTTGTGGGAACAGTCAAGTTTGGAAGTGGAAATTTGATGATGTGGGGGTGCATGGGATGGGATGGTATTGGATATGCTACCAGGATTGAAGGAAGGATGGATGCTGACCTTTATGTCAGCATAATGGAGGATGAACTTCAGAAAACACTGGAGTATTGGGGTAAAACTACTGATGAGTTATCTTTCAACAGGATAATGACCCCAAGCATACCAGTAAGAAGGCCAAGAAATGGTTTGAGGACAATGATATTACTGTCCTCAAGTGGCCTGCACAGTCTCCTGACCTGAATCCTATAGATCATCTATGGAATCACCTCAAAAAAAGGCTTGGAAAATATGAGGAGCCTGCTAACAGTGTTGGAGAGCTTTGGGAGAGGGTTCAGAAGGAATGGGAGGAGATTCCAAAGGAGGAATGTCAGAAATTGATTGAAAGCCTACCTAGAAGACTTGCAGCAGTAGTTAGAGCAAAAGGAGGCTATACCAAGTACTAATTTATATCCAAAACATCAGTGCAACAAAACTGTTACAATGAGTGAGTGAATTAAATGGTTTATTTAACTTGTAAAATGATGTCACATGACCCTGAGACTTTTCAGGGAACCCCTTGTGATATTGAGGTATGCTCTACAATATGTTTAGGAATTCTGAAATTTTATTTACTATTTTACAGACTGATCTATACAAATATGCAAAACATTGTAACAGTTTTGTAAGCTACTGTAATTGCAAAGCAATGGGGTGGATGTCTCCATCAGAAGTATAGATGGAAAGGATAGCGGCGAGGGTGTAGTCCAAGGCATCAGTTTCGATGACCATATGAGAATCTGGGACCCAATGAGTGAGTATAGGGGCATGGGTGAATTCCTCTTTCAGACAATTGAAGGCGGTTTGACAATCTTCACTAAAATTCCAGGGCACGTGTTTGCAGGTTAGCCGGGTCAGGGGTATGGTAATCTCAGAATATCGGTGGATAAAGCGGTGGTAAAAATTGAAAAACCCTAGGAATGACTGAATGTCTTTTACCTTGTGGGGTTCGGGCCAATCCATAATAATATCCATAGGTATTGCTCCAATGTCTGATTGAGACGTTCGGTTTGCCCATCTCCTTCTGGGTGATAGCCTGAGGTGAAGTGAATCTTCATGTCCAGGGCCTGTCCTGGAGAACGGAAAAAAGCGGAAACAAAGTCTGATCCGCGGTCGCACGTAACATGCACAGGAACTCCATGCTTCAAGAATACATGGATCACAAATAACTTTGCGAGTTGGGGAGCAGTGATTTTATCCACAGTGGGAATGAAGATACCTTGCTTTGATAGACTGTCAACTATGACTAATGGTGAGGCTTTGGAAGCATTGTTAGTTCTGTCAATGTCTTCTGGTACCTTGGGTGCTGCACTGTCTTGGTGCCTTTTGACTGCTGATAAATTCTGCACCAGAGCCTATGGGTCGGAATGCTGATATTACACACGTGGCAGTACCAAAATTGGTACCACGTCTTGCAGGGGTCAAAGAGGATCATGGTTGGGCGGTTAGCCCAGCATGTTGGGCATTTCGAGTGGTTTGGGTTTGGGTGGCCATAGAGGTTGTTGAAACGAAGTAATCAAGGGAAATGTAGTGTGAATATACTGTTAAGGTCATGCTTATTGCGAGGGAGGAATCGGAAAACACACTGGTTTTCCGAGGGGGGACAAACAAGACTTGGATTCAACTTATAAGAAGTTGCACCTTTCCTCTTGATTAGGGTTGTCTCTGATTTACTGGACTTGAATGTGAATGCGCAGGTTATGCGCCGGGTTTCTGTACTAGATGGCAAGTGAGGATGAACATTCCAAGTAGTGCTTAACTAATCAATATTTAAACTGAATAGCTTGACCTAATGTGCAAGCTTACATACCAAGTACAAATGTTTCTACAATAATCTAGTAGAGTCTACAATGACTATTACTAATATATGAGTAAGATAACTCAGGGATTGCTCAGGTTGCCCGAAGCCTAGAATATTCCACAGTGTTCTCTCCTATTTTCCTGAGTTGGACTTGTAGCAACTGACTGCTATTTCGATTACTAATCCTCATGATCCCTTCCTATCAGTATTACCATGGTCATCCCACAGGTTTTGCGATGTCAGAAGATCGGAGCATGACAAGGGTAACACTTCATGTCATTGTGTGCCCTATGTAATGCCACCTCTGCCTCCACCTCTGCCTGCACATTCTTCATTCGCTGTAAAAAACTCTTCCACTGCTTGTACCTTCACCTTCCTTCTCAGTTCAAATCCCATACAAGGGTGATACCCAAGTAGAGGGTTGAAATTTATTGTTGTATGAGAACTTGGTGATTGGCAACTACTCTGGCCAGTCCATCTGCTAATGATCAACAAATAACCTCAAATACTGCTCCAACTCCTGATTTATTCACTCTGTCTGTCCATCTGCTTGGGGATGATATGCTGTAGATAATTTGGTTTGGAAACCCAAGATTTTTTTTGCAATATAGGTGTGCTAAGCCTAAGGAACTTGTTTCCTTGGTTGTAGTAATAATATGGACCTGTTTCATGAGGTGATCGCTGATCACATATGACCAAAATTGAATCATAGCCTTGTGCTTTCGGAAGCCCAGTAATGAAGTCTACCAAGATATCAATCCAGGGTCCTGTCAGGATCGGGTTTGGCATCAATTTCCCCACTGGCATTTCCAGATAGGATTTGCCACATTGACAAGTATCACAACCATCCACATAACTCAGTATGAATTTGGAAATTCCTGGCCACCAATAATTCCTCATCACTAACTCCAGGCTCCTATAACCAGCACTCTTGTATCGCTCATAGGGGTCATTATATTATGAGTGGCACTCAATGCTTGGGCTTACATATATTTGATGCCAAGAATTGATAACCAAACAAACCAAGAAAACCCCAACTTAGGCTCCAACTGTTTAGCTTATGTATACTCCTCAAAGGCCAAGTATACCTAAACAGTTGTCTAAACAATATAACCATCTATATACTGTTTAATAAACAGATATGCACTTGATATACACAGTTGAAAGAGTAACATTATTATTTCCTTCCTTTATCAACATAACCAACATTTGTATGTATTAGATAAGGAACAAAGTTTAGTACTTGATGCTGCTTCAGCAGCCAGGGTTTCTTGCTAGAGGCTGAAAATAATAATTATACTGGGGTATATACAACGCTGATATGATAGACAAGTAAATTACGAAAGATGGTTTTGCTTTGGTATGAATCACTGAGAGAATCACTGAGGATAGCCCCTGAACCAATTGAAACTGTAGATTTCCTGAAATTGTGTGTTATGATGCAAAGAAAGTTGCCAAGGGAAGTCATTGACATGTCATCAGCAAGTTGGGTATGATGTGGCATGGTTTCTTGTCAACATTGTGTCAAGCCATACAAAATATTGAAGTTGCCAGTGTTACATGCAAGTTACATTAGAGTTGTTCACAGTAGCCATTTTTGGGCCATTTTTGGCTCATTTTTGGCTTCATTTTTGGCTTCATTTTTGGATCATTTTCAGGTGTTTGGCAGAAAAATGATCATAATGATCTGAAAAATGAAACGAAAAATGATGTGAAAAATGGCTACTGTGAACACTCTGAAACGCAAACATCTGGAAAATGAAGCAAAAATGCATTTTACCTACCCCTGGCAGTGCTTGGCACATTTGAACTCCACCTCAAATGACTTAATGAAAATTTTCAATGAGCTGGTGACTAACATTGGTAGTGACTCCTCATAGTCTTCAAATTTATAGTGTCTAGTACATACACATATTCCTTTATGCTATGCTATATACTCCTTT
>QLOK01042146.1:0-12384 GCA_003313805.1 Tricholoma flavovirens
AATCAAGCTTGAAAGCCCATTTGTACCGGTGCTCCAATGGTGTAGGCATAACCGGTAGTCAATATATAGACTTGAACAAGGATGGATTAAGTCCTGCCTTCAAATATTCAATTAACGTGGTGTCTCCTAAATTGGTCTGTGAAGCTTCGGCTTTAAATTGCAAAATGAATTCATCTGCCGAGGAAGACCCTTGCTGCATGGTCTTTAATTTTCCTCCTGCTGTCGCCTTTGGATTAGGATCTCCGAATTGAGCCTCCACTTTATCCAAAAAATCTTGGAAACTCTTAAACAGCTTGTGACCCTGAGCAATGTGATTGATGGCTTCGTTTCTCCAAAATTGTCCCTTGCTGCCTTGCATATAAGATAGCACAAACATTATTTTGGATTCAGTTGTATGGAATTCGGGTTCGCGACCTTTAATATACAATATAATAGAACTAATAAAGGATTTAGTATCCTTCATCGTTCCATCAAATAATTGTGGCGGTGCGAATTTAGGTAAGCGAATTTTGCCATCTCCAGTATTCTGCAACAACTCTTCTTCATGATGAGATAAAAATTCATCTACCTCTTCCTCCACAGTAGGTGCCAGCTGGACAGGGTTTTGGAGCGTGACGTAATTTACTAGTTGAGGAAGTTGCATAGTGAGCGTGTCAACCTTCTCTTCCAGAGTAAGATTGCGATTAGCGGAATCAGAAATTATGTGATCGGTCATGACGTAGTTGCTAAAAATAAAACCTAATAAGGTTTTTCGGCTGACTCAGGACCTGTTCTTCGGCAATCCAATTCGGCAATTACTACACTAATGCAAAAGGCCGTAACTAGTACTAAAAATAGTACACTAAACCAGAGCCAAACAGTTGTCTGGTTGCAGCTGTCCTACAGACGAGTACTGCCTTTTGAGCACTGACGACCACAATATAAGGTGGTGCTGATGCGCAGATTATGAAGCGAAAGTTGATTATGTAAACACAAGTTACTCTCGTCTCGTGACAAGAGAATGGGGGATCGGTAATCAGATGTGGCTAAATGAGACAAAAGTGAGGGCACACGGAATATGAGTTGTGTTCTTCTGTCAGGGCAACACCAAATCCACACTGGGATCTTTGTGAGGGCTCTACAAGAAGAAGCAATGAGTATAGAAGGAGGGATCAAAATTTGATGTGATGTGGTATTTATAGAATGGTTGGTTGATGAAGGTGTTTCCACACACAAGATGATGGTGGGAATCCTAAGAGAACACAACTGATGTGTCTCCTAGTATTTATTGGTTTATACACTAAGTTACAACTGTTGTACAATATTTGAATACTGTTTTTACGATGCAAGCGTACAGTTGCGTACATATTCTAAATATAGGACATGTGAGAATTATCCGTCTCATGGTCGCGTTCATTGGTACTTTTAATTTTTTTGGTGTAATACTATTGCAGAAAAATAAGAAAAATTATGATAGGTAACTGTATATGTTTCCTAACACATCCCCCATGGCCTTGGTGGTGCGATATGCCTCTTCTATGAGCTCAACATTGGTGCTGTCTCCGCTGCCTTCCTCTTCAGTAGTTGCACCACCCATTCCAACATCATCATCCCCTGCATTGACCTCAGCATTATTTGATTTGTTGTGATGCTCACTTTCATCATCGCTGTCAGTGACCCTGGCCTGACATGCAGCACAGAGAGATGCTTCAGCTGATGCTGTTACAGTGGCTGATCGCTTGCGCATCACTGCAGAAGCCTCAGCATTGTTGGGGTCAATGATATGAGCTGAAGGACAAGTGACATGAGCAGAATGATGAGACCTGGCAGCTATCTTGCCCAGAGCTGGACCACTTCAAAAGAAGGCATGCACTGGGGTTGATGTGGCTGCAGAGTTAGGAAGGGGGGCATCATTGTCAGGATCATTGTAGAAGATGATAGCAGAGGCATTGAGGAGACTTCCATCTGCTGCAAGTGCACCTTGATCTGGGGCTGCCATGAGAAAAGTTAAGAAAAAATCAAGGCATCTCACCTAGCTTTATAGCCAGCCACTGGCCTACAAGTGATTGCTAAAACATATGCCTTCCTTTCATCTTTCTATTACAAGCATAGATGGGCAGATCATACTGCAAACATTGCCAGTGCTGTCCAGTAATAAGGGTAAGATGTGATGTAAATTTGGCAACAGTCCAAGCTAAGCCATACCAGTGTAATTTGCTTCACACGGACAAGATCTGTTTGGCACTGAGAGTTAAGAAGAAATGCTGAAGGAAGGATGTGAAGACCATTAAAAAAAATGAGCCAACCATGTAAAGAAGGCCAGCAGTGACGTGGTCACTGGCAAGAGTAAGTGAAGTGAAGAGCTCTCTTTAATGGCGGTTGAGATCCAAAGATGGCATTGAAGGATAACTCAGGCAGCAATAGTGGCAGCAACACAAATCCAGCACCCACTATCATGACTGTGCCACTGACTGATGATCATACTTGATGGGTTTGTTGACAATTTGCAACAAGGTTTCATGCTTTCAAACAATTGTACACATGGCCTTGCCAAACAAATCAAAACTCTTCCGTATGTGTACTCATAACAAAAGTTGGGTTCGAACCACGTTCAAGACAGTTCTGAGATTTTGTGCCCTGCCCAAACCCAGAACTGGACTTGTGGTCCAGTTCCAAAAGGTTCAAGTTTGAACTTTGGTTCAGAACTGGACTGTGGTATCCCTACTTTCAACTGCCACTGTTACCACCGATTTCAATGCTTCTTTTTAAAAGAATTCTCAGAGCTCTTCCACTGCCCACCTTCAAAGTTTGTTTTTGCTGAACCCTCCAAATGTGTGTCTGCTGTATTGCTTCATCAATAGAAGAGGATCTGACAGTCATTTCAGGCAACAGACTCCTCCCAGCTCTCCTCAATGTGCTTGAACTGCTGCTCAACAGAATGAAAGAGATCAACGAATTCTTGATAGTCCTGTCTGTCATCACACTCCACATCATGTCCACATGCAGCGTATGGCCCAGCCTCCACCCCCACCACTGCACCTTCCTCAGAACCATAATCCTTTTGCTATTGCTCCTGCTGCTCCAGTATATAATCATCTTCCTGTGCATTTGGCACAGCAGTTGGCTGCCTTGCCTCCTCTTCCACAGCGTGGCAGAGGTTGTGGCAGAGGTTGTGGCAGAGCTGCTCCTGCTCCTTTGCCTTTTGCTCCTGTGCCTCCCATCGATGATCCTTTTGCTGCACATCCACCCAATGTCCCACACCATTACAACCATCTGCCTGCTCATCTGGCACCGCCACTGGGTAGAGGCCATGGTATAGCTCCTGCTCCTGCTCCTCAACCAATTCCATTTGCAAATCTGGCTGCCCAATATGCAGCTCTTCCACCTCTTCCACCTGCTGTATGTTTGATTTCAAATATATGTATTATGTGTTAAATTGACAATAATGGTGTTATTTCAGCCTGCTGATCCTCCTGCATTTGTTCTTGATATACATGCTGCTTTAGATCCTCCAAATGTAAGTAGAATGCTATTGTTTTTTCTCAAAAAGATATTCACTGATATGCATTTATTGATATAGAATGGTCCACCTCCACTTAATCCTCTTGAGATAATAATGTTGCCACCACCACCACCACCACCACATGTACCTTTGCCTCCTGCACATCAGCCCTTTCATGAAAATTGGCCTGTTCACCTTCTTGGATGAATGGATGTGAAGTGTCCAAGCTGCCATGCTTTGCATTGGATGGCTGAACATCTCACAAACTCCTCTAATATTTGTCCCAAGTTTGGCATGTGCTGCCTCAGTGGGAAGATCGCCTTGCCTCCTCTCCATCCCCCTCCACCTGAGCTTATGCAGCTGCTCACAGCTCAAGATCAAGTCTCAAAAGATTTCCGAGAACACATCCGCACCTACAACAATGCTCTCACAATGACTTCCATCGGTTGCAAGGTAGACAAGTCTATCAATTATGGTGAAGGTCCCTATGTCTTTAGGCTGCATGGCGAGCTTTCCCATAAGATTGGATCCCTTCTACCACCTGAGGGGCAAGCTCTGGTCTACACTCAGCTATACATCTACAATCCAGCCAACACTGTCAACTTTTGGATGGCCAACAGGTGGAACACCCAGCTCAATCATCACACCATGGTCACACTCCAGGACATGCTCCACCACCATCATCCTGCTGTCCAGATGTACAAGCAGGCCCATGAGCTCACCAGGAACATGCCTCCAGAGCAGCAGTGCAAGATTGCTCTGCGCTTTGATGAGCACTGCAACCATCACTGCTACAACCTCCCTACTGCTGCAACCAATGAGATTGCTGTCATCCTTCCTGGTGATGGTGACCAGCCAGAGGGGGTCTGTGACATTGTCCTCTACTGCAGAGATGGGCCTCTCCAGTGCATAACAGATGTGCATCCTTTCTATCCTGCACTCCACTATGTCCTGCTGTTTCCCACCAGCCAGCTTCAGTGGTTCCCACACATTGAGTACACAGCAGCTGCTGAGAACAATGCCAATGATCAGGAAGGTGGTGCCGATGGCCCAAGGAGGTGCAAGTGCATCTCAAAATCCAAGTTCTATCGCTATCGCCTCCATCCTCGACCACCTGCCATATAGCCTCAGCATATCTTTCTCACAGAAAAGCTCTTTCAGTTCATCTGCGATCAGTGGGCAACATCAGAGCAGGGTAGGCTGTGCATCATCATGTTGAACCAGGATACCATTCGGGGCAAGGTCTACTCTGGCTTGGCAGATGCCGTGGCTGCAAACATCAATGCCCATCTTGAGTCTTTGGGTCAAAGGATCATTTTGCATTCTTCTTTCGCAGGGAGCACACGTCACATGCAGCAGCTTCTCCAGGATGTATTGGCAATCAACTGCTTCTTCAAGGGCGCTGATCTCTTCCTTACCATGACCGCAAACCCTGCTTGGCCTGAAATCCAGAATGAGCTTCTTCCAGGTCAGGATGCAGCTGATTGCCCTGATTTGGTCATCCGTGCCTTTTATGCAAAGCAGAAGCAGCTCATCAAGGACATAGAGGATGGCATCTTTGGAAAGGCTCTCGCTTATGTGTTCATCATAGAGTTCCAGAAATGTGGTCTCCCTTACATGCACTGCATCATATTTCTTGATCAGGACTCCAAGCTCTGCACCCCTGAGCAGATAGACACTCTTCTCTCCTCCGAGTTTCCTGTCCACAATCCAGAGCTTCTCAAGTTGGTAAAGAAGTTCATGGTCCACACCCCTTGTGGCGCTGAGAATGGCAACCCTGAAGCTTCCTGCATGAAGGATGGAAGATGCACCAAGAATTTCCCCCAGCCATTCAGAGATCAGAACACCATTTCTGAGGATGCCTATGCCTCAACCAGGCATTGTGACACTGGACAGACCCATCAGGTTTGGAGGAAGCAGGTTGACAATCCCTGGGTCATCACCTACTGTGCCTACCTCATCTGGAAGTACCACTGCCATATCAACATCGAGTCCATCACCTCTATCAAGGCCATCAAATACATCTACAAGTATGTCTACAAGGGCCATGATCACATTACCATGCAATTTGGGACTTGCAATGATGAGGTCAAGCAGTATCTGGATGCTTGCTATGTCTCATCCTGTGAGAGCATTTGGTGCCTCTTCCACTTTGTCATGCACTGCACTTTTCCCAACGTTGTCTGACTCCAGGTCCATCTTCCAGGCCAGCAGTATGTCACTTGGAATCAGAATGGTCAGCAGACCATCCAGGAAGTTGCCAATTGTGCTGCAGCATGTGACACCACCCTTACTGCCTACTTTAAGGCAAATGAGGAGTATCCAGAGCTGGCACAGGATCTTTTCTATCAGGACTTTCCTTCAAAGTTTGTGTGGGACCAGAAGGCATGCAAGTGGAAGCCCAGACAGTGGGGGTTTGCTATCGGAAGGATGTACTATGCTCCACCCACCTCTGGTGAATGCTTCCACCTTAGGCTGCTTCTGACTGCGGTCAAGGGTGCAACTTCTTATGAGGACCTTCGCACTTTTCAGGGCAACATCGCTCCCTCATTCAGAGAGGTATGCCTCGCACGTGGGCTCTTGGAGGATGATCAGGAGTGGCAGCAGTGTTTGGAGGAGGCAAAGTCCATGGCAACAGGTCATCAGCTCTGCAATCTGTTGGTCACTGCAACGACTTGCGTTATTGCCTTCAGCACAGCAACATCCATGTCAACCCCACTGATGATGATGTCCAGGATTATGGCCTTTATCTCATTGATCAGCTTCTTATTCTCTCTAGAAAGTCCCTCGCCAAGGATTGGCCATACATGCCTCAGGTCACTCAGAATTGGGAGGCAGAGCTCGGAAACTGTTTGATTGCAGAGCAGCACAGGTACAATATGGAGGAGCAGGCAGCATTGGCAGCAGAGCATGAGCACCACTTTAATGCAGACCAGAAAGCTGTGTTTCAAGAAATCTTGCAGGCAGTCATCAACAAGACTGGCCAGACCTTCTTTCTTTATGGTCCTGGTGGCACAGGCAAAACCTATGTCTACAACACCCTCTGCTATCGCCTTCGTTCTCAGGGCAAGATTGTTATTTGTGTTGCATCCTCTGGCATCGCAGCTCTTTTCCTCAAAGGCGGCTCTGATTTTCTGAAGATAACAGACTTGATAATTTGGGATGAGGCCCTTATGCAGCACTGTCACATACACAAATCAGTTGATCAAACACTTCGCGATATCTGTGAATCAGATCAGCCATTTGGTGGCATTTCTGTGGTCTTTGGAGAGGAATTTCACCAGATTCTCCCAGTGATTGAGGGGGGCACACAACCTCAGGTTGTGGGTGCTTCATTGCAGTGTTCTGTTCTTTGGCAGAACATCAAGGTGCTCCATCTCAAAATCAACATGTGATTGAACACCAATGATGCTCAAGAGCAGCAATTTGCAAAGTGGCAGCTTGAGGTGGGAAAGGGTCATCATACAGATGAGGACTCCAACATCAACCTTCCTGATCACTTCAAGTGTCCTGAAAACACCATCTCATCACTCATTGCAGCATTTATCCTGGAATCTATGATCCCCTTCAGCACTCAGATGAATACTTCTCACAGCGGGTGATTCTTGCATGCTGAAACGATGATGTGGATGATTTGAACCACCATGTCCTTCACAAGTTTCCTGGCCAGGAACAGGTGTTTCACAGTGCAGATGTTATTGTAAACAATGGGCATGAAGAGCTGCTGTATCCTGCAGAGTATCTAAACTCTATCAACTGCTCCGGTCTACCTCTGGCCCACTTGGCACTCAAGGTTGGATGTCCTGTCATGGTCCTTTGCAATCTGATTATGTCTGGAGAAGTGTGCAATGGGAGCAGAGGAATATTGACAAGGATTAGGAATTGGGTGTTGGAGGTTTGGTTGATTACTGGGGACCATGCTGGAGGAACTCAATCAAACTTTCCTCAAAATGAATTTCACATGGCTTTTCTCAGATCAATGTGTCTATATTAGGCACACTGATCATGATCTCTTAATCACATCAGTCCATATTGATGACACGACTATTCTTGGATCGGATATTGATGCCATCGTGGGAATGAAAGCCAAATTGGGGAAGTACTTCACTATCATGGATTTGGGAGAGGCAACACAAATTGTGGGATTAGAATTGGAGAGGAACTTGGGGAAGGCTACTCTCAAAATTATGCAATCTCAATATTTCAAGAGAGTCCTAGAAAAATTTGGAATGGCAGACTCACACCCTGTCAGCACACCTTTGGACCCTAATGTCAAGTTAATCAGAACACCTGACAACAAACACCATGACATTCCCAAGTACTGCAGTGCAATCAGATCGCTTATGTATGTGGCAATTGGAATGCGACCCAATATTTCATTTGCAGTCCAAACACTTAGCCAATTCATGAGCAACCCCAGACCTACTCATTGGACTGCTGTCAAACACATTTTCCAGTATCTTAATGGCACTCGTGACCTTGGAATTATTTACTGGCAAGGGGGAGAAGTTGAACCCCTGGTTTATTTGGATGCCAATTGGGGATCAAACACCAACAATCGAAAGTCTATTTCTGGATGTGTCTTCCAGATGGCCTGCAGACCAATCTCTCAGCAATCAAAGAAACAACCCACAGTTGCATTATCATCTATGTACATAGAACTTTTATACTAAATGTTGCAAGCATTGCTCGGTAAGCTAATCAGTAAATAACGATCAGTATTACAAATAATTGTGGCTATGCAATCACTGCCACATTTGGCTGTCAGCATCGGTGTCATGCAATACAGATCTGATTGCAACACTCCCCCTCAACACCTATGCCATCCCTAAGTGATTAACAAAATCCTTGTGCTTTGGTTTTGGTAATGCTTTGGTAAGCAAATCGGCTAAGTTGTTGTCCGTTGTGCAGTACTGAATATTCATCTCACATGAGATGATCTTTTCACATACTGTACAAAGTGATGCTGGATGTTGATGTGCTTAGTGTGGCCATGATTTATCATGTTATTGGAGTAATTGATCACTCCTAGATTGTCAACATTGAGAGTGGTGGGTCTGGAATAGGGAATGCCAAGTTTGGCAGTAAGAGTCCGTAACCATATGACCTGCCATGTAGCTAGACTCTCCACCATGTATTCGGCTTCCATAGTTAGCTACCTAACAAAGTTTGTTTACTCTATTGAGTCCTCTACTGCTCAACAAAACACCATGCAACAAAATCTGGAAAAATTCACAAAGCAATGGGAAAGGGGAGGTATCATACCAGGAGACCTGTGGAGGGGGATGCCTGCATTGTACATACCAACACACTCCCATAAACCTGCCACATTATAGTTGATCCCTTACCCACCTCAACACAGAATTACTGCACAACATAGCACAAACCTGCTGAGGGATGACTTGCTCCTGGTCAGTGACAATGGGGACCCAGGACAGCAGAACAAGACCAAGACCCCCTCCACAGCTGCAAGCCCCTGCTCACAGGGTGGATGGGTGGTGGTGGTTGCCCATCCTGAGGAGGATGAACAATAGGTATGCTGGTGTCAGCACCAGCACCGCACCACAACAGTGGATGACTGCACTCCTGTTTCTGGCTCCATGACCATGGGGAAGGCCCAACCACAACATTGAATGACACACCACCCACCTCCAGCCTCATGAGCAACTGCTCATGGGATGGATCACAGGTGGAATGATATCAATGATGGGAGGAAGGAGGGAATGGGAATGATGGTGGCACAACAAGCGGGGACAACAAGGGGACAGCACTGACTCAGAGTCATGACAATGGATGGTAGCACTAGCAATGGGGAATAGTGTTTTAAGGTCTGGTCAAGTTTGGTTTTTTGACCCTACAGTGGGTAGACCGGAACCATAACCGGTCTAGGACCGACCCAGATATTGGGGGGACCTAACCAGACTGACAAAGACCAGTTTTGTTAGGAAACATGTACAGTTACCTATCATAATTTTCCTTATTTTTCCACAATAGTATTACACCAAAAAACATTAAAATTACCAATGAACACGACGGTGAGACAGGTAATTCTCACGTGTTCTATATTTAGAATATGTACGCAACTGTACGCTCGCGTTGTAAAAACAGTATTCAAATATTGTACAACAGTTGTAACTTAGTATATAAACCAATAAATACTAAGAGACACATCAGTTGTGTTCTCTTAGGATTCCCACCATCACCCCATGTGCGGAAACGCCTTCATCAACCAACCGCTCTATAAATATCACATCACATCAAACTTTGATCCCTTACTCTATACACGTTGCATCTTCTTGTAGAGCCCACACAAAAATCCAAGTGTGGATTTGGTGTTGCCCTGACAGAAGAACACAACTCATAATCTGTGTGCCCTCACTTTTGTTTCACTCAGCCACATCCGATTACCAATCCCCCAATCCTCTTGTCATGAGACGAGAGTAACTTGTGTTTACGTAATCTACTTTTGCTTCGTAATCCGTGCATCAGCACCGCCTTATATTGTGTTTGTCAGTGCTCAAAAGGCACTGTAGGACAGCTGCAACCAGACAACTGTTCGGCTCTGGTTTAGTGTACTATTTTTAGTACTAGTTACGGCCTTTTGCATAAGTGTAGTAATTGCCGAATTGGATTGCCGAAGAACAGGTCCTGAGTCAGCCAAAGAACCTTATTAGGTTTTATTTTTAGCAACAACATCATGACCGATCACATAATTTCCGATCCCACTAATCACGATCTTACTCTGGAAGAGAAAGTTGACGCGCTCACTACACAACTTTCTCAACTAGTAAATTACATCACACTCCAAAACCCTGTCCAGCTGGCACATACTGTGGAGGAAAAGGTAGATGAATTTTTATCTCATCATGAAGAAGAGTTGTTGCAGAATACTGGAGATGGCAAAATTCGCTTACCTAAATTCGCACCGCCACAATTATTTGATGGAACGATGAAGGATACTAAATCCTTTATTAGTTCTATTATATTGTATATTAAAGGTCGCGAACCCAAATTCCATACAACTGAATCAAAATAATGTTCAGTGATGGTTTGTAGTTAGTACTTGGTGTGAGATCAACCAAAAGAAACAAAAAGCGCAGATCCCTACCACTGCAGGTGCACTAGATATGCGAGGGTTCGATTAGAGGGCCTTGGATCATCCTTCAGGTATCGTGTGACTGAAAAAGCGCAGAAAGGTGCAAAAAGGCGCAAGTGCGGTCGAGGGTGCGAATACAAACAACTGTAAAACAGAATAGAAAAGGTTAAGGAAAATGGTCGAGGTATCAGTATGAGTCAATCTGATGAAAAATAACTTGAGGATGACTAGTCGGAGACGAAGCACAATGTGATGAGAAGATAAGGCGCTTTATACAAAAGCACAATGATGAATGAGGCTATACGAGAGCACAGCGCAACTATACGGGAATATAAGATTGCTTCCGAGTTGAAAACGACATGGGGAAATCAAGGTGACTTCCTTCTGTTTTCTTGTTGAAGCACTATGTACAGGTCTTTTATACTACAAAAATTATACAAATGGAGATATATGAAAGGTGAATAAGGGCAAGGTACTAGATAGAAGATCCGTCCGATAAAACAATAAAAGATACCAGTCTTTATAATATTGCACTCTTGCTGGGGGTTTGACATAAGTGCAGAAGGAGGTGGGTTGCAGGGATCACCAATGATGCCCATTCTTGATGCGCCACTAGTGCTAGCTCCATTTGTACCATACAGGTGGACAGCAATCATGCCTCAGGCTTCTGTGGAGTTCATGCGAACACAAGTGCTGCGCATTACAAATCAATGACATCATAAGTGTGCCTTTGTTAGGTGGTTTGTTGATACTAATCTGGATGTCGATCACATCGGGATAGGTTAGGAACAATGTTGGACCAAAGGTGCAACAAAATGTAAGAAAGGTGCAGAAGTGCACAAAGTGCGGAAGTGCATGAAATGCAGCTTTTGTTGGAGGTTGTTGAACCTATGCGCTTTATGTATATGACATAAGCAACAACCGTAGAATGTTGGATGGCAATACTCCTAAGCCGCCGAACATGTCGGAAGCTTCATGATGAGAAGTAAGCCAAAGCGCATGACAAAGGTGTATCAATGCGGTGAGTGCAGCTCATGCAAATTGATCGGAAGGTAGGCGCAAGTATCGAGGTGGTCATAGGATGTTGTTTTGGGGAGCACAGAGTGGTAGGGAGTTATATCATTGTGTTATCTTATATGCATGGCAGCAAGGCACAATTATGGAGAAATGAAGCCATCAATAAAATTGCTCAGGGTCATGAGCCGTTTAAGAGTTTCCAAGATTTTTTGCATAAAGTGGAAGCTCAATTCGGGGATCCTAATCCGAAGGTGACAGCAGTAGGAAAATTGAAGACCATGTGGCAAGGGTCTTCCTTGGCAGATGAATTCATTCTTAATCCATCCTTGTTCAAGTCTATATATTGACTACCAGTTATGCCTACAACATTGGAGGAGTGGTATGAATGGGCTTTCAAGCTTGATTGGCAATATTGCCAAGAGCAAGCCGAGTTGAAGTTGCTACACCCACATACTATGCATGCAGGTTCTAAATTTGGAAAGTTATCAGGAGGAAGTTCCAAAAAATGAAATGCGTCGATCGTACCTGAGATGAAGGCACAGCCATTGGCCATGGCAGTGACACTTCCGAATCAGTCGAATATTAGTCAGCACGCATCAGATGCTATGGATGTAGATCGTGCAGGGAGATGTCCCCCGATCAAATGTTTCAATTGTGGAAAATTGGGGCATACAGCAAGGTTTTGCAGAGAGATGAGGCAGATTCGAGAGGTGACAACAGAAGAGCTGAATTTTCCTGAGCAGTCCCAGTGAAGGTTTCCCCATTGGAGACTCATAATCAATATGATGTA